>NDXB01017116.1:72154-104557 GCA_002631895.1 Agapornis roseicollis
AAAAAAAAAAAAAAAAAGAGCTTGGGCCTTTCCTCTCCATCCTCCCATGTGATCAGTAATTATAAATCAAAGTGGGGAAAACAAGCCCGCTAGAAGCTGGCATTTGGGATATAGCCCAGTTGCCTGCAGAAGGATATAATGCTCAGGCGACAGTATGTGCCTTTGCATGCTATGGGGGTTCACGCATGAATGGGTTCTATAGCTAAGAAATTGCTGTAATGGCAGAGACTGTTCCACAGAGCATGTTTATTGTATTTTTTATGGTTTACTTACTGGGAAAATCAGAAGCACCACTCCTCAATCCAGTGTGTTCTGCCAACATCAGACCCCCAAAAGCCATGCAGTGTCCCCCAAAACAGGACAGCCAAGCCCATAACTAATGCTTTGTAGCCACTGATGCGTGGTAGCAACCATTTAAGGCCTAGGCAGTCAAACAAATTAATCCACTTCAGCTGGACAGACCTTGAGATGTGGCAGGTTTTGAGCTTGTTTTGGTGTGGCACACTTAAACAAGTGGGTGATCCGGTCAGTCTATAGGTCAGGGGCAACGTCTACAGTTCCGGGGCTGGGACTCACTGCCTGTGGTCCTCACCCCTGCACCCTGTGGGAGTGCAGGGGATTCTGCATTGTTGAAAAACCCAAAGCACACGCTACAGGCCCCAAGTTTTGGAGGATCTGGCTGTGTTTTCAATGCTGGCTTTGCAAGGCTTGGGCTCAGCTGCTGGTCTCAGTAGCCAGACTTACAAAATAAGCACCTAGTCCCCCCCTTAAGTGCAGATTTGGGCTATACGGACATCCCATTTAGGCACCCATGTTGGAACACCAGCTCCTTGTTTCCAAAATAAATAACTGAATCAATGCTACACAGAGTTAAACCTAAACACAATAATGGAGCCTAACTCAGATATGCATCCACAGGTCCTGGAGATGGCAAACTGAAGCCTGCTTTTATAGCGTGCCAGCTCAGGGACCTGTTCCCAATTTGCAGATTTGGCCTGCTGCATTCTGAAAGATGCTTAATATACTCGATGCATGTTTGTGTTAATGTTTACCATTGAAGTTTTTCATTATTTGATGTTATATTTGGCCATAGCATTAAAATTCCATTGGACCAACTGAAATCTAGTGTCAAATCAAAGCCAAAGAAGCGTCTTTGTGATAGACCTCCAGTTCCCATCCAACCATGTGAAAAAAAACATCTATTGTAGGTGTTTTCTTTGTAGCTTTTCCTCTTTTTGCCAAAGAAATAGCAAACACTTTATTTATTAGCTGTTGTTTTTATATGCATAGCTCTGAGCCCAAAGCCATGGACTAGCACAGAGGCAGAAGCTGCTCTGCCAGGTGGGCACAGGTCCACCCCATACCAGTGTCAAGTGCAAGTGAGGGCGGGTGACACTTCCCTCTGAGTCCTTCTCCAAGGCCTTGTCATTTGCGACAAATAGGATTACCACCTACAGCCCTCTGGACTCACAAACTGATGCACCTTGGGGACAGCTGAGGGACTGCACTGATTTTGCTGCTGCTTGCAAGCTGCTTATTGTGACTTGGATCATGATCAACCTTGGAAGCCTGGACAAAAACTGATTTCCCGCCGTGCTAGCGCCCAGCGCTGCCGGGAGAACAGCCCCGTCCTGAGAAGCCTCAAGCCTTGATTCACCAAAGTCCTTAAGCACATGCCTAAAATGAGATCTGCACCAGGACATGTTTAAAACGAAGCGCTTGCATTAACTCTGCACCTAATGAGGGAGCTGGCCTGCCCTGGGGGTCCGGCTCTCTCTGCTTGCCT
This sequence comes from Agapornis roseicollis, assembly GCA_002631895.1. Taxonomy (NCBI): domain Eukaryota; kingdom Metazoa; phylum Chordata; class Aves; order Psittaciformes; family Psittacidae; genus Agapornis; species Agapornis roseicollis. The sequence continues at coordinate 73,941 of NDXB01017116.1, forward strand.
GCCTCTGCCTGCAGGCTGAGGGTAAGACTTTTGTGTGGAAACCCAGTGATACAGGATCCAGAGTCGATCCCCAAGTGCCGTTGGGAGTCACAAGCCTTGACAGCATATTGAGGACGCTCGGCACTCGCAGACTTGAAGCCTGCAAATCACACACACGCTCACAAAAAAACCTGGCATGGCTCAGCAAGTCCAGAGTGAAAAGAAATGAAGGAGGTTTGCCTAAGTCCAGATGTGTCTGAATTCAAAGGGACCTGGAAAATATGATGGCATGGACCAAAATACTGGGAAATGGCACTTAAACATAAAGCCATGAGGGTAGGTTTGAGAAACAGTCAGCAGATATTCTCTCAGCTAGTTAGAAGGGGAGGCCTGTGCATAACCCATTTTTCAGTCTACCAAAGAACTGCCAGAGCAGACAGTGATGTTTCAAACTGTGTCCCCTACCCAGAACATTCTCTCCAAGTTTCTTATCAAAATTCAGATCAGATATTTTGCATTTCAATGAATTTTGGTTTTCAGGATGGTGTTTTTTCATTTTCAGGATTATAAATTAAAATTCTGTAAATGTCATCTCAGTACATAAGAGCATTTATTTTGCCCGTCTTGCAATGGCATGTTTTGATTAATGAAGAGTTCCCACTTTGCTCCAAACTGGCTTTCTTTCTGAAATGGGAAACAAAACTCTCTGACTGCAAAACTTTGCTTGGCTTTAGTTAAATGCTGAGACACTAAGAAAAAAGATCTGTGGCATTACACTCAAGTTAACATTATATACTTATAATACATAGCAGCAGTTCTAAACAGCACGCCCAGCCCTGGGATTACTCATATTGAAATATCCTCTTTAAGAGGCACACAAGAAGTCTGACATTTTGGGGAAAATGAAGCCACATTCCTATGAAGTCCCAGTAGTCACAGGCCACTAAGATGACCCTTGTTAGGGTCAGACTAAGATTTTAGTATTTAGCCCGTTAGCATGGCTTATGGGACTGAAAGTATTTCTGTATATAGATATGTTAAACCTGAATGGCCTTAATATATCATTCTTGAAAGCACTGATTTACTAAAAGCCTTTGAGATCCTGACGTTACTGGTTGAGATGTTAGAATCATAGAATCATAGAATAGTTAGGGTTGGAAAGGACCTTAAGATCATCCAGTTCCAACCCCCCTGCCAGAAGCAGGGACACCTCACACTAAACCATGGCACCCAAGGCTTCGTCCAATCTGGCCCTGAGCACTGCCAGGGATGGAGCACTCACAACCTCCCTGGCCAACCCAATCCAGTGCCTCAGCACCCTCACAGGAAAGAACNCCTGCCAGAAGCAGGGACACCTCACACTAAACCATGGCACCCAAGGCTTCGTCCAATCTGGCCCTGAGCACTGCCAGGGATGGAGCACTCACAACCTCCCTGGCCAACCCAATCCAGTGCCTCAGCACCCTCACAGGAAAGAACTTCCTCCTTATAGCCAATCTAAACCTCTCCTGTTGAAGTTTGAACCCATTACCCCTTGTCCTGTCACTACAGTCCCTAATGAAGAGTCCCTCCCCAGCATCCCTATAGGCCCCCTTCAGATACTGGAAGGTTGCTATGAGGTCTCCACGCAGCCTTCTCTTCTCCAGGCTGAACAGCCCCAACTTTCCCAGCCTGTCTTTGTATGGGAGATGCTCCAGTCCCTGATCATCCTCATGGCCTCCTCTGGACTTGTTCCAACAGCTCCATGTCCTTTTGATGTTGAGGACACCAGAACTGCACACAATGCTCCAGGTGAGGTCTCACGACATTCATGGTGCACAAGTTAAATAAACCAACTTTCTCCCAGCATCAGTATTGATGATAGTGTTCGGGTTAGGATGGTTTACCAGATACTCCCACATCAGCTCCCCATATGTTAATGCTTCTGGTATACACTTTTCAAAGGGATGGTTAAGTTAAGGTTTGCTTTGAGACAGACCTGTTGCTGCTGCTGGCTGCATGCTGCAAGAAGTATCTGTTAGAACTGGAAAGTTTGGAAAGTTGTTCCCTTTAGGAAAAAAGCCTTTTTCACTATCAGTGGAGTGTGCAAAGCTGCTAATGCTGGTGCTGGCGCTCAGTGACAAGCTTCTCCTCTCACCATCACTGCTGTCTCCTCCTAGAGTCATAGGATCAACTAGGGTGGGAAAGACCTTTAAGATCATCTAGTCCAACTCTCAGCAGGTATCTCATTTACAGCACCTTGTGCCTGGAGTTTCTGGAGTCACCCACTGGCTTCGAATGCCATCCCCTGGTTTAGCTGGTGAGCACTTGCAGTTGGGTCAGGTTGAAACCACAGAGGCTGAACACCATTTTCCTCTCATGTTTCTGTATTTACCTGGCACTGATTTCATAAAAGGACAACTTGCCTACTATGGGACAGCCTGAAACAACAGACTGCTTCCCATAAGACTTAAGAGCAAATGTAGTGATGGGAAGGCCCTTTGTAGCAATGAGATGTCTTTACACTCTGCTAAAGTAAATCCATTTTGTAAAGCCACCAGCTGCATGGACTGGGGGAAGCAGACTTCCTAATTGCAGCAAACAGCCTTGGCCACCAATGAGCTTGTTACCATCTACAACCTTCAGTTGAAAGCCTACCTTTTATCATCCAGGCTCAACCCTAAGAAGCTGTTGCTTTCCTGATGCAGAGTGAAAGAAGGGTAAGTGCCTCTTTATAAGCAGCAGGCAGTACCTTCCCCTTCTAGTAAAAGAACTACTGTCCTCACAGGGGGCTTGTAGCAGCTTCTAGCTTAAGTCAATAGAAAGACATAGGTTTTGGGATCTGGCCATTATACAGCAACAGCACAAGAGCTACACCAGGCTCCTACCTGCAAGTTGGATTGCTCTACTGGCTCCATTGAGCAAACCTATTTTTATTAGCAGAGGATCTAGTCCACATACTATCAGAGCTTGCTGCAGCTATCCTGTGCCCTATCAGCTATGAATCAGGCCTCCAGAGTTGTTACATCTGCCACTTCCAAACAAAATGGGCTTGTAGTATCAATGAAACGGCATCAGAGAAAGCTTATAGCAAATGTAATACGTGAAACATTAACCACAATGCTCACAGTCCTAGAAAGGTCTGATAAGCCACGATTAAACTTAATTATGGATTATTTTATATTACCTACCTCCAAGCACTGTGGAAAATTGCTTCCTTTTAACTGCCTTGGCTGGCTTGCTCTGACCACACACATACTGGGGGATATTTTCCCATGATTGATGTATTTGTTTACCAAGCTCCTTGCTCAGATACAGGCCGATTCTCCCTTTAATCAGAGGTGTGAATACCTTAACAGTTGTCAGAGCCCACATTAGGCTCCTGATTAAAAGACATCCTTACACTTACCACTAAAGAAATACATGGAACAAAGCAAATTCATATACTCAGTATAAAACTCACGATGAGCAAATAGTTATTTTATGTCCCACTTGTATCTTACAATAGAAATGTTGCTTTGCTCTTTGTTGTTTCCTTTAACCAATGAGTAGATGGAAGGGTTTTGGTGGGTTGAGGTTTTTTGCTCTTGCCTAAGGGTGAAAAGCTTCATGAACATCAGTTTTCACTTGACTTCCTTTGAGTGCTTATCTACACTGGCTATTACTCTCTTTTGCTACAGCAATATTACCAATAAAATAAACATGTCAAAATTCAGAAGCACAAACAAGTTCATCTGTGACACTAATTTTGCCTGGCAAATAATCCTCCTTGTTTCTGCAAAGGCTTCAATTTCTTGTGGATTCAGAGCAAATTCATCTTTAATTTGATGTCTCCGTCTTATTTTTCTTTCCCAATCTCATTAGAGTAAAAATAGCAAGGATATCCATATGATTAAAGACTTCATGTGCAAGAAAGCAATCTGGTCATAGTGCTCCTTAGCTTTATGTACTTCTTTCTATTTGACAACATTAATTTGCCATCTGTCAGCTCAGTTACATAGTTTACTTGCTGCTTGCTTGGCGTTCACCTCCCCCTTTTTCGTTGTCAGCTGTTTTTAATAGTTGGGCCTCCTTGAGTGGGCCATTTATGCAGATTTGAAACAGGAGAAATCCTAAAAACTGACCATATGGGAACCCACTTTGTACTCCCCAGGCTGACATAGCCATGCACAGCCCTCCTCCCCCTCCCGGGCACCCCAGCACTTGAAAACAAATCCAGTTTTTCCATACTTCCATAGCACCTCTCATCTGGGGACTCCAAGAACATCACACAGCAGATGCAAACAGCCCGGTTCTGCTCTCTTGGGCAGGTCTGCTGAGGCCAGCTCAACTGTACAAGATTTCCTGGGAGCCCCACTCAGCTCTAAACATGCAATCAAATAAATAGCAGAGATTGTTATGTTCACATCAGGAAGGTGGCCAGTACAAAACCAGCATGGCAAAATGAACCCCCTTCCACCAAGGATGTCCTGCAGGGCCATGTGCTTTACTGCCTTGTCCCATGTGCAACCCAGGTGCAACATACAGCGGATGTTTCACATCAACATCTGCAATAAGGGTTATGGATATAATACAACGTCTCAATCTTCCGAGGCAATTGAGCTCCTGAAGCTGTTCCTTTTTCATGTAAAATTCTCAGTTCTAGGGGAAAACCACACAAACCCAAACCAAATGAACTGGGAGATGGGTGAAGAGAATTGGGAGATGAATGTAGTGTTTTGGAGAGGAACTGGAACAGGCTGACCCAAGAACTAGTGGCTGCTCCATCTTAAGAAGTGGCATCAAGGAAGTGCCATCAAGGCCAGGTTGGACACAGGGGCTTGGAGCAAGCTGCTCCAGTGGAAGGGGTCCCTGCCTCTGGCACAGGGTTGGAACTGGATGAGCTTTAAGGTCCTTTCCAACACAAATGGGTCTGGGATTCTATGCTTCCATAGATGGCACCATCTAGCTCCCAACTTCCAAGGTACCACTGGAGTGGCAGAATAAAAGCTTTCATCTGATTTTTCAAAAATTCTCTGCCACTTCCTCATTCCTGCTGTTAATTTACAGTAGATTGTCTCTGCAAACACTTAATTTGTACAGTATTTTTGAAGTGATCTTGCAAATACATCTATGAAAGTTGTTATAATTAATATTCCCTTATCTTCCAAATCAACGACAGAGCGGAGCCCAGTGGGCAGCAACTCAGCCTTTCTGTGAACAATCCTGTTTCCTACTTGATGAGGCTGAGAAGGTAAAAACTGAACACTTCTCCTTTCATTGGAAGTGGCCTAGGGACGGGAGGCTTTCACAGCAGCATCTGTAGAGCACATCTGGAGCTGATGTGGGAGGGGAGCCTGGCTGTCACATTGACAGCACTGCTACAGTAGGGGCATTTTTTTTTTTCAGATCCCAAACATTTAACCTCCAAAACTCATATCTGATGCTCAGAATTATGCTTACAAAAAGAAATACATAGTTTATATATCTGAAATAATATCAATTGATCTGAATATACAGGAAACCTGATTCTCTCCATTTCTGCCATGTGATTTTCCGGCCAGTTGTTGAATTTCAGAATACTCAGGAGCACTGAACTGGAAAGGTGAACTTTTCTCCTGAGCAGCAAACCAACATCAAGACTGGTTATTGCTTAATGCATGACGGGGGGGAAACTGAGCTGTGCAGGCTAAGGGCTTCATGGCTCACTGGGACAGTGAACACACGGGCTGCCCTTTGCCAGTCAGACTGCCCCATGCTCTTCCTTCTCCACCTAAATAGCGTAATGCAAAGTATCCTTAGAAAGGTTTTCATCCTCAGGAGTAGCTAAGATACCTGCAGATAAGTGAATTAAGTGGTTTGTATCCACACCAGAATTCATTCCATTCCAGAGCTGACATGTGCTTTGTTCATGCCCTGTTTCAGGAAGAAGTGACTTTATCAGGGCTGTGACTCTTTGCACTGGTGGTGTGTTTGTTGTTTGTTTTCCCCTGGTTGCTTTCTCAAAAACTCATTTCCAAAATGTAAAAAGCTTAAAACCTTTTACATCGGAAAGCCAGCAGCAGATGTAGAACAGTACGTAGGGTCTAGATAGCTTAAACATAAAATGTTTGAGAGCCTTCCTCACAGCCCTGCAGGGAGGAAGCAAGGTTGCAAAGAGATCTTAGTTTGGGTGACCTCCACCAGAAATCCAGCACAAAGGATGGACAACACCATGGACATCAGCAGAGGGTGGCTCAACTCAGGCTGCTCCTGGAGCTCAGCTGAATGTGGTTTTGCTGGCTTTGATCCACACCCTGGGCAGAAAAACAGCCAGTGTTGGGGCAGATCCTTGGCAAAGGACCCAGAAGAGAGCTGCTGGTTCTGGGGAGAGAAGGCAGGTTGGTCAGAGGGCTGACTGTAGGCCTGGAGGCTGACAACACTTTACATCAGGATTACTATGTCCAGAAAAGCAAAGACGGAAATGACTTTGCAGCTCTGATAGCCCAATCCTGGTATCAGCAGTCATGAGAAGATCACCCCAGTGAAGGGAAGTCCAGCTGTGAGACAGAGCCAAAGTAATACCTCCAGCACCGCTCCCCCAATGTGAGCCTGACCAGATGTGTGCTGCCTCTGGGGCTACAGCTGTCTGGTAATTCAGAACAGTCTCCAGGCTGCTCTCATTTAGGTTGGAGGCCAATGCACAGCTCACTTCAGACAGAGTTCAAAGGCTGCCCTGAGCTGCTCTGCATGCAGGCTGGCCACCGGCTGGACCCAGGGCACTGCTGCCACCAGCCACTTGCCAGCCTCAGCTTCCAGCCCTGGGCTGGGCTATGGGCTACACATGGGACTGGTGAGTCGGTGGCTCTAATGGGCTACCCAAGTACTCTTCACACCTCCTTCAGGAACCCTGTCAGTCCTGCTGTGCATCACCTCTCTGTAATGTATAGATGCACCCATATTCACGTAGCTCATGCTAACATGTAATCCTACAAAGATATCCAAAGGTGGTTTTAGGTTGAAAAAGCTCATCCCATACTTGTGTGGCAAAGATACTTACCTTAAACTTGGTACAAAAGCCAGCACTTCATAATTTCAAAATGTAACCTCTGCTCCAAACGTTTCCCAGTATCAGCACATGTTGGCTGCAGATAACCAAATATTCAGGAGTGGCTTTTGGGGCTGTAAGCTCCGCACCACTGGCCAAACACTGCCTCATGCAGACAATAAGCTGGTATAGATGACAGAACCTATAATGGCAAAACAAATCCATCAACACCTTGACCAAAACCAGAAACAGTGGGAAAAAAAGGAACACTGACATGATACTGTTGGCAAAACTTGGCAGCAATGTTCAGTTTAAGAAAGATGAGCCATTTCCATTTACAATAAGACCTACCAGCTTCTGGGACACTGTCTTACAGAGGCTGGATTCATTTTAGAGGCATGGGAGTTTAGTGAACCAACCAGTCCTCTTCCTCTCAGGGAAGACTCATTAGCTACAGGGAAACTCAGTGTGAATGGGAGGTGTGTGTGGGGTATGGGTAATTACACAGGCACCTTAGAAATAAATCACCATCCTACTGTTGATATGACTGCAAACCTGGAACTGATCCTCATTTTAGCCTGGGAGAAGGTCTTCAGCAACACTCTATAAACTACAAAGAAAAGAAAAGGAAATTGACTTTAAAACCAACATTTTAATAATACTGAGGTGTTGACAAAACCCTTGGAGAGCAAAGGAGCTCCATCACACGGGATGGACTCCCTGCCCGGGAAGTGGCTCCTGGGGCACTGCTGGGGCCAATGTTTTGTTAGCTCAGTGACTACTGCTATCACTGTGTCTGGAGAGGATGCTGTGGTGGGAAACAGGCTGCTGGGATACACATGCTAGTACTGGCTATCACACTGAGTGCCTTCAAACACTTCTCCCCAGCAGGAGCAACAACAGAGGCAGGACTCCCCTCACCTGAACAGGAACCTGCAGGGCCCTGGTGCTTGGCAGCATCATACAATGTGAAGCATGGTTAGAGCTGCTGTATTTCTTAACAGGGAATCCCAGAGAAAATTGGGATGCATGCTCCCAAAGCACGTGTGCGGCTAGCCTGGCATGGAAACGCGAGCACAAACTGCAAGTCTGCTGTCTAGCACATAGACTTGGGGGCTCTAATACCCGAGGTGAATATACTGTACTACTCACAGCATGCATACACTGACAATTTACCCTACAAAAATGCAGGCCAGGCTCTTGGCCACACTACATATATAAATACACTCAAAGTCCCCTCTGGCTTTCAGCAGGCCATCTGACATCCAGCTGTCCAACAGATGCAATGCAGTGTCAGTGCTAACAGAGACATAAAGATGCTGGTGGACAGGGTGGACCTGAGCAATTCCCTCAGGTTACACCAGAAAAATGCAAATCTGGGAGGTTCAGGATGCTCTTCTGAAAGCCTGGTTACATTAATTCAATGCCCAGCAACATATGACCTAGCCCCAGCTGTAGGAGCATTGCTTTCTTGAATTTCTGAGCATTTCTGTTCTCTTCTCTGTAACTGGGATTATAGTTCTGACTGCCTTTTCAGCAACTGCTGTCTCCTGTGCTGGGGACATACAATGTCTTAAACCAGCAGGTCTGTAATCTTTACAGAAGCCAGGCTGACAGCAGTGTAACAAAAATCACTGATGCTGTGTTAGACCAGGGTGCAGAGTGCTTGTGTTGGTATTCTGCTCTCTGCAGTAAAGCATGCTGTTAGATCCAAACCCATGAGGGACAGGCATCAGAGTCCCCAAGTGACAACCTAAGTAATGCAATACAAAAAGCCACAGGAGAACTGCACAGAATACAGCAGCCCTGACTCACAGCTGATGCACTCTGCCACCTCTGACTGGTTTTGATAAAATGATGCTGTTTCCAGCCAGCTGCGAGTCTCCCCCTGGTCCATGGCTCAGGCAAAGGTTTGGGAGTCACATAATAACCCCAGTCATTTCATAAAGCACTGCTGCTGAGCTGCCACATTCAGCAGGGCGGACAGGCAGTGGTGGCTCCAGGTAGCCACCTCACCATTAGTCATGTCAGTCATGCTCAGGTGCCTTAAAGGAATTAGTTTTCTGTTTAATTTGGGAAATTTTCCCAGAGAGTCTCAACTCCTGAACTCAAATAAGAGTTGCTTAGAAAACACTTCATTGCACTTGGCTACCATTCAGCGCTACACCGAGTCAGACAAGGAGCTCCTGGGCAGACCAGTATGGTTCAGTGTTAGTGCAGACACCTTTCTGAGTTTACCCGAGGCCAGCCAGGAGTTCAGCCTGCGAGCAGCTGAACAGGCTTGAGGTCTTCTGCAGGTATCTCCTACTTACCATAGAACCCCAGACTGGTTTGGGTTGGAAGGGACCTTAAAGCTCATCCAGTTCCAACCCCTGCCACAGACAGGGACCCCTTCCACTGGAGCAGCTTGCTCCAAGCCCCTGTGTCCAACCTGGCCTTGAGCACTGCCAGGGATGGGGCAGCCACAGCTTCTCTGGGCCATCACCCTGGGCCAGCGCCTCAGCACCCTCACAGGGAAGAGCTTCTGCCTCAGAGCTCAGCTCAGTCTCCCCTGTTCTGGCAGGTTCAAGCCATTGCCCTTAGCCTGTCCCTACAGGCCCTTGTCCCAAGCCCCTCTCCAGGTTTCTTGTAGCCCCTTTAGGCACTGGAGCTGCTCTAAGGTCTCCCTGGAGTCTTTTCATCTCCAGGCTGACCCAGCCCAGCTTTTGTCCTGTCTTTGGTCATGCCCTGCTATTTCAACCTGCTAAAAGGGAACTAAAACCCCTTAAATAACTTAATTTCACAGCTCTCCCCAACCTTAATGTGTGCTGCTTCCTGGGTCACCTGAAGAGCGAGGTCCTAGCTGGGACTGCAGGAGATGGGGGTGCGAGGCAGGCAGCAAAGCCCAGCACTGCTACCATTCCCTGCTCCTCACTGCCCAGCCTCCCTCTCCATGTCTCCAACCCTGCTTTGCCTTCCTTATTCTTTTGCATTGTGGTTAGTTTTCAGATGCACCATAAAAATCCACATGCTGGGAATACTGTGGTTAAAACATGGGAATGCAAACATTGCGGGAATAACTTGGGTTTTGTTTTAATTTTCCTTACCCTTTTTTCCCCTTCTATAAACTAACTTTTCCACTTCTTCAGTATGTTGGCACTTAGAAATAGGACTGAAGGGGTCACATGAACGATCTGTTTAGAAAAACAAGCAAAAGCCTGTTGCAAGCTCTCGGCCGCGGTTTGAGCAGGTAATTCCTGCTGTAAGGACTTGCACATCTAAGCACTCAGCAGCTGGGAACTCAGGCAGCCATGACTCATGAACCCTCCAACCCAGCTGACACTGTCCTCACCCCCAACTTGTCCCCATTCCTCTTCCCCAGAAGCCTGCTCTCACCCATCCCCAACCTCTCCTATGCTTTTTTGCCAGCTCCTGTCCAAGGGCTCTCTTCAGGCCCATTCCATTCCTTCTCCCAGCTTTGAGAAGATGACCATTAGCTCTTATTACTGTTCACAGTCTTGGTCTCAGTGGTCCTTACTGCTATCTCCCTACATGGCTGACACCATGCATGCTTCTGCATCCTCACAACTCAATTTAACAGCCACTGGAGGGTCACAGTTGCTGCAGATCTCTACACAGATCTCTACACAGCACGGTCTCATTACAGTGCACCACAACCAAGCCCACTCAATACTGAAGACTTACAGTAGAAGGAGCAAGTTCATGGTGCTGGCTCCATGGCAGCCCCACAGTCACTGGGCAGCACACACTTAAAACCAACCCAAAGCAACAAACCTTTTAATGTCATTAGGGTTTGCACTTTTTCAGTGGTTCTTACAGATCTGTCCTAGATCATCCCACAGACCAATCTGGGTTTGAAAGAGCCAATCATCTGCATAGAATAATAAGACAAACCCCATTTTCTTAGGGGTATGTTTTGTTTTTCCATCAATGGCTCCTATTATCACGTTAGCAACAACTACAAAACCTTCATCCCCACCACACCCTGCCTTCACACATGTTGAAGGAAGAAAAGGCTGATGTTCATGTCCTATCACCTGGAGACTTGAGACTGAAGGAGCCTACACAGAGCCTAGGAGAGCAAGCACTGGTAAGGGTTAAGACACGGCTGCAGATGTTCACCTTCTCCCAAAGGCCAGGTTGGATAGAACTTGGACCAAGCTGCTCCAGTGGAAGGTGTCCCTGCCTGTGGCAGGGGTTGGAACTGGATGAGCTTTAAGGTCCCTTCCAACATAAACCAGTCTGGGATTCTATGGGTTTATAACGTCTCACTCTGCTTCCTAGGAAGTAGTGCTTTTCAGGAAACAGTACTTTAGTTTTTACCTTTTCAGTAAAGAAACATTCCCGCAGTTTTCCCAAAAGGACTTGAGATGTGATACAGTTGAAAAATAAAAAAATCATTAAAAGAGCTTTTCTTTTTTATGATCTTTACCTGCATCTCCTGTACATTTTGGGTTGGTTGTACAATGTTGTTTGTCCTTTTTTCACTCTTCATCCATGTCTTGGGGACGTCTGTGTTCAGTCCATTTCTAAAGGGCTTTGAATACTGATGTCTACTCCAAAAACAAGGGGGTGATTTGAGCTCTTAGTCACTGTAGTATCTACAAAGCTCCTGGGGAAGTGCCATTGTAGCAGGTCATAAGTAATAATTAGCATTATTTATAGTGGGGGACTGCAAAACAGAATTGAAAGTGTCATCAGATTTTACATCCAAAATATTGTCTAATTTAGTCCTTTCTAATTCCCAGGCATTGCTGTGGGAAGATACAATTGCACATGTAAATACTTTCCCATGCCTCCTCACCATGTGCATATTTCGCATGTGTAAAGCATATGGGAATGTACATAGGGCCTCGTTGGAAATGTAGTGTGTGTGTAAATTGTTGCTTGTCTACATCTGTGTATCTAATTGCATGTGAAAATCACTATTTTAGTTGCATCAATGAAATACAACTTTTTGAAAATATAGCTTGCATGTGTTTCTCATTCATTTTAGTGAGGCACAAGATGATCCAGTTGAAAAACAGTAGCTAAGACCAGATGTTCTTCTGTTCCTCCAGCGTGAGAGAAGCAGTTCAGCCTTAAGAAACTCAAAGCTGCTTAGTTTAGGATGCTTGCAGTATCATGGGAGAGAAAGATCACCTCCTTCAGCAGCCTCCTTTTCCAAGAACTCCAACCTATCCCAAACAATGTTTATGGCAGAAGTTCACCTCTGCTTCCAGTAATTTAGAACCAAGCACCAAGTCATTGTCAAGTGCTGATGAGCAACACTGAAGATGGTCATTCAGTGGCAACCAGGGGATGCTCCTGGGGACACTCCTGGACAGTTAAGACTGGACATATGGCAGAGGTTTATTGAAGTACATGATGAGAATGGCAACTCACCCAGCTGTGCCAATAGTCACTTTTAAGCTATGTGCTTAATTTCTAAACAATTGAGTTTTAAAGATTTTAATAACTCCTTGAATTTTTCCACAGCTCTGCTGCTGCTGTGGTCGTTTTTCCAAAGTCAATGTACCTCTTACTCCTCCACTTGAAACATTCACTTTTCATTAAACCTGCAGGAAAAACAAAATCTGGATTACTTGCAAATTATTGGCCAAGCTCAAGGAGCCATCCCAGCCCTTTATGGGGTGCAGATAAAAGAGCTCACAGGCCCTGCTCTGCCAGGAAAAACATTCACTTTCTGTGAAAAATATTAAGAAATCAAATGAAGAGCTTATTAAACGTCGAGATGCAAGGATTTACAAATTGGACAGCACTGCATGTATATGTCAGACCCCTGAGATGAGATGGTGCCTGTCATAAACTGCTGCTGGATGCGTATATAAGACTCGCTGTGCTCCCTCCCAGCTGTGGAGTAGTGAAGTAGGAGCTCGGGCTGAAAGCACTCTTTGTGAGAATCCACTCCAAAGATTTATGTGCAAGAACCTTTTCTTTATTTACCAGCTTGCTGAGACTGACAAAGTATTTGATAGCTTGGAGCCTCCAGCCTGAGAGCCTGGCTTGCAAGAGCATCTGTCACTGATTGTACCTGCTTTGCTATTTATTTTGCAGTGCAAGTGCCCTCCTGTCCTGTTGGTGAAGGACCTGCTCCACACTCTCTTCCCTTCCACCTCTTTCAGAAGACTCAGACAAAACTGATTTGGGTGTTTTATTCTAGGACATATGAACCTAATCCTCCGCTTTGCAAAGAAGCATTAGTTATTCTAATAGTTATTCTAAAGTATAGTTATTCTTCTGAAGAGAGGTGTTTTTGTTGGCAGAGGTGCTCACTGGCCATTGCAGGTGTTGGAAGTGTAGCTGTACCCAAGGGAGTGATGACTATTAAAAAGCACTCCCTCTTAGCCATCAGCTCTATAAAGTTACTTTCACAAATAATTGTAGGCTATACAGGGAAGACAAGTCATCTCTATGCTTATCAACCCCATGGACCTTTATTGCTATTACTAATAAATACATGAGAAGCTTTGACTTGCAAAGCCCACTATGAGTTTGCAGAGTCTGCAGCTACAAAAAGCTTTTCACTTCTTAGCAGTAAACTTATTTCACCTGATCTGCAAACGGGGACCGAGCAATGTCTCAATTTACCAATGCAAATATGTCAACAGGGCTGCGTGCATGTTCACCCAGAGATGCAGCAGGCATCTGCCAAGTTACCCTGGGAGCTGGGTGAGAAAAGCAGCTGGTATTTGCTCCTTGACCAGGTAAATACAATACATGCACAGCTAGAGCATATTAAAAATATGTATCCATTTGTAAGTTTTCCTAAATGGCCACATAACACAGGGCTCTTGGCTGGAGAGTTGCATGATAGTTCATATTTTTTGTCCTCCAGGTTAGGTGCATGGGTAAGAAGACTGGAAGACCACTTAGCTCGGAACATGCTGCTTATGACACTGTATGCTTTCTTCTTCCTTTCTTCTAACAAAATCATATAAAGCTTCTTGATGAATTCTGTTCCAAAACCAACTTACACAGAGCAGTTGAAATATTTGCAAACCTTACCTGCATTTTTGTGCACATACTGTTGCTCCTATATTGGATTTTCCTTAGTGCACAGGCAGTGAGACTATAAACAAGATATTGCAATGTCTGAGTGAGATTACCAGCTCCTTGGAGCAAGCTGCTGTCCTCCCCACCTTGAGTATTCCACTGTTCCCATCCCACACAGACCGGCTTTATGAGATGACCAGAGGCAAGAGACTCATCTTTGCCCAAGGACTTTCTCCCTGAGACAATCCTCCAGGCAGTCCCAAGCCCTGAACTCCACAGCCTGCACGTTCCACGTTGGGTTAGAGAGCAGGGTCCTGGTGAAAAGAGGGCTCGTGCTATATATGTGGCCAAAGCAACAAGAGGTCTTCCTTGATATCACTGAGTGATCTATTTAGGTACCGCTAGGTATCCTCTGATAGCACAGAAAAGATGTCAAATCACCAAGCTTACAAACTGCAGGCAATGGGATAGATTTTGTAGCAAGAGTATTTTAGGGTGACCCCTGGTTAGTCTTCCTCATCTCGTTTGCAAGAAGAGTGGCATCTGGATCCAACAGAGGCTTCCTGATGAAGAACAGTGTCCATAAGAGTACTCCCTGTCAAGCTTCCATGTTTCTACACCTCATCCAAATGTTTTGCCACACATTTCTTTTCCCAGTTTTACCTGGCAGTTCACATGACCTAAAGCCATCTTCAAACATCCTGGGACATTTTCCACTTGCTGTGTATGACCCAGCAAGCCCACAATGATGAGAAAAACACACCTTAAAAGTCAGCTTTCTCCAGATGCCCACCAGGCTGCCTCAATCCCTCTAGTGCTCCAAGTGCTGGAGTGCAAACCTGACGATGCTACGTACCTCCAAACAGAGCATTCATTTCTTTCAGAGTCATTTCCTAAGACACAGCAGCCTTCGACCAAGAATCAAGCAGGCTCTGGCAGAATGGTGATCGGAGTCTCCCTCCACTCATTCAGAACATGTTATTGCTGGGGCGAGAAGCAAATAGAGCCGACCAGTAACGCCTGCTTCCAAGGAAAACACTCCCTTTACTGTATCTGGTGTTTTGAAATGGACAAAAATAAATTATTTATTATCATGACTTTTGGGCTGAACCTGTTTATACGAGCTTGCATCTGTCTGATCTGAAGAGTGAGTCACTGACTGACAGACACCCTGTTGGCTGGTCCAGTTACTTACATTATGTCCATACTGTTCCAACAGCTTAAATAAAAATAGCAAGCTTGAAACTTCTCTTCTGTTGGCATTTCTTCATAGAGACGGGGTGTTGCTTAAAGAAACATCAAATCACTCTTAAAGAGGTCAGATCTGCAGGGTGAAATGGTAAAATTAATGGTGAGGCTCCCTGGCTGCACATTTCCAGCCTGCCTTTAGACCCCTCAGCAGCAGAGCTGGATGCCAAGGGAATGGGCGAGGAGGTTTGGACGATGTGTGAACCGCTTCAGAGCTGCCCACAAAATATCAGTCAATAGGAATTAAACATCTGCTCCAGTTCAAAACTTGCAGTCCTCCTGCCACTGCCAGCCCCTTCCACATCTGGCAGCGGGGGCAAACTCCAGAGCAGGGTTTCCACACACGCCAAGTTAGTTCTTTTTTCCTCCTTTTTACTTTGTACCCCTTCAGACTCAGTGAAGACTGAAGTGAGATCTGTGGATAAGTCTCTTGGAGAGAGTGAGTGATGGAGGAGTGGGACATAAACGGAGTTCTCCCATCCCTGTGTTAAGGGGCTTTTGTTAGATCATACAGAATTGCAGAAATGTGACTCGGAATAGAAACATCCCTTCACTATCCCATCCAGCCAAGTACAAATGTACATTTGCTTGATTAGGTGGGAACTGGAAGTGGCTGACAGCAAACACTGTGTCCCTTTAAACAAGCAAACTGGCACAACTGGCAGTCCCATGGGCCTAGGTCCCCAAAATGGCTTTTCTGGGATATACTGTAGCCACAAATGCTGCAAAATCTTACTGGTGTGAAGCCAGGAGCAAGTAAACAAGAAGAGTCTTGGATACTTTGAAGGTCAGAGGCAATACAGTGTGGAGGTATGGCATGGGAAGAGGCATTAGCCACCTCACAGCCTCCTGGAGGACTTCAGTACCATGGTAAGAAAGATAAGATCCTAGAGAGCCTTCTATCTCTCTCAACACTGTGGAGGCTGCAATTCCTTACCTGACATGTCCTTCTGATAGCTATTTTGCAGTATCTTGTGACCACAAAGGATATTTATGCTGCAGTACATACCTGCGTGTCTGTCTGCCAGGAAGGGAGCGAAACCCCAAATCACAGTCAGGACTTACTGTTAGACATACGAATTGTTGAGCATTTTCATTTAATACACCTGATCAGGATTAGGAGCCCAAACATATCAGATGGTCTAAAGCAAACACTGCTGCTTGCCTTTTGTCTCAGAAGTCGTAATTCAGTGAGTACAGCCATCTGTGGGCTAGACCTATATGTGATCATGCAGATTCTTTCCTCCTGAAGGTGACACTCATTTTTATGTGACTGAAACAAGTGTCTAATTACAGTTTCTCCCTTGATTTCTTAGATTATTTTTGACAAGGAGGAAGCAATTCAGTACAGTCTGGACTCCTGTGACTGAGAAGACATGAAGAGATAAAGAGGCTCTCCTGCTTAACGCACATACTTTGGAGCAACAGCCAATATCTAAGTGCAGTATAATATTCTCCACTTGCTCTGCACTTGCAAGCATGGAGGACTATGAGTAGGATGTGTGTTTGTGGTTGAGGAGGTATGCAAGCTATGCTCTGTGTGGATGGAATATGCCTGGTGCTGAAAGCTGTGGGATGGAAGAATGAATGCAGTTGTATTGGGAGAAGGAGGAATGCTTACAGTATTTTGTGTCCTCAAATGTGGATTAGCTTGGACAGAGATGTAAGGTGGGAAGGACATATCCTGAACACCTGTTGCTACATCTGTATTTTTTTTACTCCTTTTGGAGGCAGAATGCCTTGCTTCACGCTCTCTGTCCTTACTCTGCACTCAGGTCCTTTCCATTTCATGTGAAAGTAAGCTTCTCCTCTCCTGAAAGTCAGTTGTATTTCTAAGTAGGGAGAGGCTGAGAAGGGAGTGGAGCCCATGTGTTAGGGCTGAAGGGAAATGGGCACACATTTGCCTCTGGAAGCACTGAGGAACTGGACCTACCCCAGGACTCAATTCTCCTTCTGCTGCAGAGTGCACTCCATGTCTGCTACCTTCCTTCATGCTGTCAAGCTGCCACTGCAGTGGGAATGTGGGCAAGTTAAGGTGCTCAGAACAGACTCCCAAAGGAATGCAACCAAGGCAGTCACATTCCCAGGGTGCCATGCAAAATGTGTATGCAGTGAGTTGGCAAACAGTGCTATTTTAGCTTTTGTCAGCAAAAGGAAATGTAATTGATTTATCAAGAAGCTAACGCTAAAAATCTCTCCAGAGGCAATGGAAACATAAGTCCTTCCACTGACCTCTGAAGACACATGATTTATGGGAATGCCCACTTTTTTACCTTAATCCCCACAAACAGACCTGAAAAAATTAGCCCTTGATCTGTGATGGCAAAAGGCTTCCCAGAAGTAAAGTCACTGAGGAAGAAAGAAGCAAAATCAGGTTCAAAAGGAACACGTAAAACTAGAAATACATTGAAGGGATAGAAAATAGTTTGTCCTAAGTAGTGTAACGGAATATCGCTTGGCAGTGCTGCTAGGCTGTGGATGGACAGAGACACTCAGGGCTTCCTAGCAGTTTGGTTTGGCTGTTAGTAATTAGGAACTTGAAAGGAAATGTGAAAACACAGTAATAGTAATTTCATAGTAAAAACAGTTTCAACTCGGAAGTGCTACAGTGCCACAGACCTACAGCCACATGCCTGAGCTCCCTTCCCAGGGAACCTCCATGTGCATCCCTCCACTTGGTGAAGTCAAGTTCCTCTTTGGAAATTCGTTTTCCACAGGATGGTTACCGCCTCTCAACGCTGCGCTTGGTGTCTGCTTGCCATCACTTGCTGATGGATCACAGAATGTTTTGACTGCAGGCCTGGCCCAGGGTGCCCAGAGAAGCTGTGGCTGCCCCATCCCTGGCAGTGTTGAAGGCCAGGCTGGACACAGGGGCTTGGAGCAAGCTGCTCCAGTGGAAGGGGTCCCTGTCTGTGGCAGGGATTGGAACTGGATGAGCTTTAAAGTCCCTTCCAACCCAAACCATGCTATAATTCTGTGACTTTAAGACAACCCGCCTTGTGAAAAGCTCTGTGTTCTCTTATGGTGTTTTTAGAAAGGCAACCCAATTCTCAAGATGTCCTGTGAAATGATTCAATGCACTAGACTGGACAGTATGTAGTGCCCATGTCTTGGAAAGATGAAGGTTTGTTCGTTCTTAGATCTGAACCTGAAATGCAGAGGGTGTAAATGACATGCACAGGTCCGTTTACTACCCCCTACAGCAAACACTAGTTCTTAACTTCTCTTTAAAAAAAGGCTTGATGAAATTTAACCTTCCTCCTTGCAGTCCCAGCACAGCCAGCTCCCCTGGACTCAGGCAAGAAACATGAAGAGAAGGAGCCATTTCAGATGTCAGATCCAAAATGCATGCTGGTCTACATGTAAAGAAAGTGGTGGGAAAACAAGATGGATCACCATCAGTTGTGATGTGCAGTGAACTGATCTAGGATGGATCTGCGAACTGAGGAAATGGAAAGGAAAAGCCCTGAAGTCATCAGATCAGAAGAAAATCTGTACATGAGTTTGTCTAGAGAGTGAGAAGTCTGATAGGCTCTGAACCACAAAGTGGATGTTGTGTCATGCCTCAGAGGTCTAATCTCAAGTTACTCTTTGATCTCCTCACAGTTCTATGGCTCTAAGTAAAGAAGCCATAGAGTCCATCAGAATCAGACTGTGACAGCCAGATCTGGACCCTGGGTTTGGTTCATTTCTAGACATAAGTGAAAATGTATTTGGTAGCCTGATTCAAGTCTGCAGCAAACAGGTGAGTTGGCTTTCTTCAAAACCACTGTATAACCCTGCATGATTGGCTCTTTTCACTTAAAAGAAGCCTGAGTTCCACTGGCCAGCAATGAATTAACTTGGCAATGACTTGGGGGGGGGGGTTGTAAAGCAGTTGCCTCTGTTTGAGGCTTAGATTCTCTCATTTTCATGACCCCAAATCCACACTGGAATAAAAAGCAAAAGAATAAACTAAACTACCTACCCAGCATCTGATAGCAAGAAAAATGCCATTGTTCTTAGAACAAGCAAACAAAATCCCTGTTAATGTGATAATCTTACAATAACTACTTATTTCAATGAACAAATGACACCAAGACAAGAAGTATCCTGGAGTCAGAGGCATGAACTTTTAGCTGGTAGGTCAATGGTAACGTATCTTGTTTGTACAAGCCTGACAAAGATCTGCTGAGCAATATCCAGTGGGGCCAACAGTGCTTGGCTGTCTGCACTGTGGTGGAGAGACAGACTTGGATAACAGTGTCACTCACTCCTTCAGTGACACCAGCCAAGCATAATGAAGCATGGCCAAAGCCTTCTTCAGCATGATGGCAAGAGTGAAATGCTGAAAAGTCCTAAAACGGGTTGACATGGATGAATTAGAATGAAATGGTTGCAGTAACAATGATCTGAGACGGCATATCGGGCGCTGAAGCCAACACAACCCTCTTCCAACCCCCTCTTTCCTCTCTAATGGCCTTCTTGCTGCATTTTCATGTATGCTGCAAAAAGTTATGCAAGTTCGTCCAGCCCACAGGGGTGTCAAGGGATGTCTACACCGCAGACTGCAGCATAACACTGAGGTATCTGGAGCAGTTCTAAGTGAGCTAATCTGAGTACCTCTGGCTGTGTAACTGCAGCTTCAGAGTCTGCTTTGCAGAACGAGTTTCTAGCGTTAGTTTTCATGCTGATAATAGCATTAGTGTTGAGGTGTCTAAGGCCAGGGACCTGCTGATTTAAACACAGAACACATCTGCCCCCAGAACTTGTGAAGTAAGATTAGAGACAGCAAGTGGACCTCGAGAGACAAGCAAAAAGAGCACAAAGAAATCAACTGAAGAGCTGCACAAGCTTAGTTCTAGCAGGAAACCCCTGCTGCTATGAAATTCAAGTATCAGCTGAAAATGAAGATGAAAGGGAGAAGAGAAAGTTATATCATTTTTTTTTTGCTTCATTTTGAAGGACAGTTTTGCCTGGCTTTCATCCTATAATCAAAGTTTCACTGGGTACATCTAGTAAATTCTGATCTTTATAGAAACTAAGCTACAGTATCACTCCAGAACACCTTAATCCATTTGCAGAGCAAGGCTGGACCATCAGGTCAACAGACTCTCTTCTAGACTGTGTTCTTCCTGCAAACCCACTAGCGACGAAGCTGTGTGAGGCAGCAGATCATACTGGCTTTGCCTAAGGTTGGTGAGCACGGTCAGTTCAAGGGAAGGGCAGCTCAGCCCTTGGAAGTTCCATGTGAAAATCGGAAGCATAGATTCAACCTAAGGAACCTGGTTCACGCACAGGCAGATATCTGTGAGCAAATGGAATGAATATAAGGCCATAATCATCATGGTCAAGGACAAGAGTTCAAACTTAAACAGGAGAGGTTTAGATTGGATATAAGGAAGAAATTCTTTCCTGTTAGGGTGGTGAGATGCTGGAATGGGTTGCCCAGGGAGGTTGTGAGTGCTCCATCCCTGGTAGTGTTCAAGGCCAGATTGGGCAGGGGAGTTGGAACTAGATGATCTTAAGGTCCCTTCCAACCCTAACTAGTCCATGATTCTATGATTCTGTGATGAAGCATTGGGTGGCATGGTTTAGTGTGAGGTGTCCCTGCTTATGGCAGGGGAGTTGGAACTAGATGATCTTAAGGTCCCTTCCAACCCTAACTAGTCCATGATTCTATGATTCTGTGATGAAGCATTGGGTGGCATGGTTTAGTGTGAGGTGTCCCTGCTTATGGCAGGGGGGTTGGAACTGGATGATCTCAAGGTCATTTCCAACCGTAACTATTCTATGATTCTGTAAGGAGGATGTGATGGCTGAGGACAACTTCCAAGTGTAACTGCAGAAGAAGAGAAGTAAAGGGATACACTGTGCAGCACAGTTCAGTGATGGTAACAGATTAGAGCACTTCTCAGTTTCTAGGTGTTGGTTTGGCACTATGAATGACCTGAGAAAGAAATCTTACCATGTTATTTGTGTGGAATGCTGCAGGAAGCCACAAAAATTAGACTGATACTTCTTCATTTGTAACACTAGCTGACAGCGTTTTCCAGTCCTTCTTCTTCTCCAATGCATCTTAGAAAATAGCTTTGAAATTCATCAGACCTTGGACATACAGCCCGGGTAACGTTCCAGCAAGTAGCCGTTTATTTTATAAGGGGATTTAAATATTGTAAAAGCGAATAAAACGCAGGTGTTTGCATTACAGACAAGTGAACCTTGTGTAAGCTCTACAAAGACACGGCTTTCAGATTAGAAGGGCTTTGCACAGCTCCGGCTGCCTCTGTGGAGGAGGTGGGTTTTTGGATTGTCAAGTGAAGCATCTTCTTTTGCATCACGAGGCCCCGGATTCAAACCTCTGCCCTGTTTGCACACCAGGGAAAGGCAGGCAGTAAGGCACATGGTGACCATATTTGCATCTGCACAAGGTTCTTCACTTTGAAATTTGAATAAGTTCAGCCACCAGATTGCCCAAACACAAATAACTGCTGCCATGGTTTATGAAAGGATGAACACTAACCCCATATTGTGCTACCCTTCAGATGGTCCAGGCCAGGCTGCTACCAAGAGATGCTGGGATTAACCAAAGCAAGAACATAAATACGTGGGAAGAACTGATCCCCTGATTTTCAGACTGGATTCTGGTACAAAGGAAAGAAGCTACCTCTTGGAAAGCTTCCCCAGTGAGCAAACCCAAACCTTCTGGCCCATACTGTACCAGCTTCCTCAAGAGGAGAGATTATGTGGAAAACCTTGAAACAAGGTTTAAAGACAAGGCAACTCCATCAGTGTTAGTTCATTGACTCCTGATTTACACCAGTGAAAGTGAACGCATAGCCAAGGTAATACTAGTTAATTATTAAATATATAATCAGTGTAACCATGCCCTCTAGAGGACTAAGCTTACCTTCAGAGTCAAAACCAGCTTTTGGGTCTGAACACTTAAGATTTGGGAGAAAGGCATTTTGGATGTTTGTAGTTTCCTTCCTCATCTGAACCTATCCATGAACCTATCTGAACCTATGCCATTTCCTCATTGGCACCATACCCTACAACAGGTTGAATCAACCCCTCAACACAGCACCAACAGGTGAGTTTTAACTTTTGCACCCACCTGGTGTCTCTGCCAAACAATTACTTCAACTAATCCCACCCAGAGACTGAAGGACTTATCTGAGGTCTTCCTCTCTATTGCTTCCAGAACACATTTGACTGCTTTGCAAGGCCTGACCCAAATCAATACGCTGCGTATTAAATGGTTTTAAACTGATGGGGGGGAGCCTGAGCTGAGCTCTCAGGCAGAAGCGCTTCCCTGTGAGGGTGCTGAGGCACTGGCACAGGGTGCCCAGAGAAGCTGTGGCTGCCCCATCCCTGGCAGTGTTCAAGGCCAGGTTGGACACAGGGGCTTGGAGCAAGCTGCTCCAGTGGAAGGGGTTCCTGCCTGTGGCAGGGGTTGGAGCTGGGTGAGCTTTAATGTCCCTCCCAACCTAAACCATTTTATGATTCTATGAAATAAACAATATTCATTTTCTTACCTCCTGCTTTCCACATTTTCCTTCCTTTTCTTCTTTCTGCATTCACTGCCAGTTTCCCCGCCCTCCCTTGGTCAGTGTGGTTTTACATTCCCAGTTGGCTTGAGCTGCAAAAATGAGAGTGAAATGAATCCGCGTGCAGTTTGTTTGCTGTGGCTGCGATCACCCCAGCTGGACAGGATGCTGGTGGCAGGATCAGCTAGCTGTGCTCGTGGGTACTCACTGCAGGCTGTAGCACAGTGCTAAAGGAGCCAATAAATGCTTGTAGAGCTCAGTCTGAAACTCTTTTGGCTTGAATGTCCACATTTTTTGATCAGGAACCACTGTGAGCCACACATCACCAACCCTGTGGGCAGCTACCCTGAAAAACAACATCTGGAAAGGAACAAGGGAAGGGTCAAAGTTCTGAGCTAACATGATGCAACAGAAAGGAAACTCTCATCAGTTCAAGAGGTTTGTGCTGGTCAGGTTGGTCTATGCAAACCTCCAGATACTCCCCAGAGAGTCCTGCACACCAGCCTAGGGATGCAGGGCTGGAATGACGGCTTCCATTCAGGCTGGTGGGGGAGGCCATGCCCCTGCTTTCTACTAGAGACTATCTGGACACCTCTTCCATGACACCTTAACTTCTGTTTCAAGTGACACTGCTCCCATGTAGCTCAATGGACAGATGAAATTAGAGCACAGCTGTTATTTTAGCAGCTCTTTGAGTAAACCCAGAATAGCTCAGATGTGGGATTTTCAGAGCCTGTACCACTAGCTTTGCTTTTGTCATGGAGCCATTGGGATGCCAGGCACCGAACACCCTGCAGCTCTCAGATGGAGGTTTTCAAATCCACTCTGTGGATGTTTTCTTTTTTAATGAATTTTCTTCTGACCTTTCTCCCCATACAAGAATATGTGCTTTTTCCCTTGGTTACTTTCACTCTGCTGACCTGGTTTCTTGCCTTCCTTTGGAAACGTTTAGGTGGCTCAGCAATGGAGAGGATGAATCAGTTCACCCACAGTGAACATACAGTGGGCCTGGGAAAACCCCGGCAGAGTGAAGTGTGTGGGGAGCAGAGAGGGTTGCAGAGCCTTTGGAAACGGCTTGGCAATGAAGGGAGCTATCACTTTTCTTTTTTCTCTACAGTTTCATTAGCAGCCAATATTGCTGCTCCCAGCAGACGCTGCCCTTGCTCTTAGCTCAGCGAGATCTTTGTGCCCAATTTAGAAGACAAAACTCAAAGCATTTTAACAGCAACTGGAAAACACAAAACATACTGCAAATTTTCTAGCAAGAGGAACCTGCTGGCATAGAGGAATCTGAAGGATGATTTGTTGGGAGGGTGCAGGTCTAGCCCTCCCAGAGGGGTAAGCACGGAGGCACTTACACTTAGGTTTCAGTTCATTCTCAGAAACACCAAGTGCCTCATCTTGGGATCATGTCTTCATGGTTCAGTGCTTGGTCACAGCCCACTGGAGACATGGCCATTTGCTCCATCAGCAAAAAAAACACCTGAGAAACAGGCAGAGTTCATTAACCAGGAAAAGATAGGCCACCTTCGTCAAGTCATTTTATGATATAAAGGACATTGAAAACTAGACACATAAATTCCGAATGCAGAACATGATAACCCAATTACTGGATTTTTAAATTAAAATTAAGCAGTATCCTAATGAATTTCTTCATCTTCTTTTTAAAGCATCTTCCAAGAAAAAAGAGTGAATGATCTGCTATTTAGGCGAAAAACATTCTCCCAGCACCAAGAGTCCTGTATCCTGGCCCTGGGGCAGGGACGTGCATCATCTGAAGCAGTCTGAGTCATCCCACTGCCTTCAGCCACACCTAGTCATAGGCTCAGCCTAAGCCCAGCACTAAGTATCATGTGCAATCAGACCTTTAGTTCAATCAAGAATAGACATTTCATGCTCACATTTACAGAAGCTCCCTCCATTAAAGCAGTGACATGTGCCTGCACCCTGAACATTGGCAAAGTGCTTTATAAACTCACATGTAGATTTATTACAAATACTTTTTGTTACCCGGAACCAGGTGAATCTGAATCAAGTGAATGGGTGTGTTGAAGACTGAAAAACAAGAGCTGTGTAAACTGATAATGCGAACACTGAGCAACATGCTAGAAAATGGTAAATAGAATTCAAATTCTTCATGTTTGCTAGAGCTGGTGACTGACATTCTGGTTTACAGCATGAGTAAATCACATCATAAAGGAAATTTAAAGGTAGTTAACAAAATAATCCTCATGTCAAACGGATGAGATATGGGTTCGCCGTTCGAAAATGTCATTCTTTGGTACTGCAGTGTCCCTTAAAGGCTAATCTAAAAGAAAATTACATTAATCTTATGCTCACCACCTTTAAATTGCAGGAGTGAAAAACCTTTCAGGACTTGCCAATTACTAAGGAAACTTCATAGCTGGATTATTCCCAAATTGCACACCCTTTATTTTAACCACTAAAGGCAAACACATGGTTTTGATGGGTCGTAAAAGAACAGGTTGCTTTTTCAGTACTGAAAGAAGCTGTAATTACTTCCCTTGTTCGGTGACTTCCTGATTTACTTAGGTTGTTATGGGTGATACTATTCTGCTAAGGTAATTGGAGCTGATGACCTGAGGGAATGACCAGTGGCTTTTCAGTCCAGGTGACTTGCACCTAATGAGTAGAGTCCTGCTTCCCAGGAAACGAGGACACTGTAACTGCCTTAAGTGCTTGGTATGTGTGCTTTAAAGGCTTATGTTTCACAGTCCAAGCAGATTCTGTCTCTGTATGATATCTGCAAACCAAACAGATACAGCTGTTTCCAGATACAGCTAAAATAAAGGTATTTTCCTCAGACAGAAGCACAAGAAATAGAGCATGCCAGGAAGGTGAGCTTCAGTCTCTAGACATCCAAATGCCAACACACAAACACAAGGAGGTAACCACCAGTTCCTGAAATTAGTTCTTCAACAAAACATGTTCGTAATGAGTGGCAATGGGTTGTGCCAGTATAAATTAAACTACTTAAAGAGCTAGAAATGAGATCTCCTGAGTTTTCAAAGGCTTCAGGAGGGCATCATGTTAGACTCTTGAGGGGACTGGCCACCCCTCAACAGAGGTCCCTTCCTTTCCCAGCAGATGAGACAGGCAGCACCCAACATCTCTGCAGTGATGCTCAGAGAAGGTATCTTCCTCAGCTGGCAAAGGCAATGTCCGGTTTAGGTCCCACTGTTGCTTGGCTCTGACTTTGCATTACCTTTCTGCACAGAGGGACAAACTTTGACTTGCTGCATGTTGTCTTGAGATATATGATTTAAACATGTGGTTCCTGATTCCAAGTATCCCAGATCTCACATAGTTTGAAACTAGTAAAAGCTTGGCTTACGGCACAATAGGCTACTTGCGCCAAGTAAACCGATGGGAAGAGATTAAATCAGCCAACTCTGAGGATAAAAGTCCTGTACCATGAATCATGCATAGGTTTTCCCATCATGTCCCCTGTGTAGTCTGGTGGATTGCATCCAGGTACGAAATTTTGTAAGAGGTGTGGGTACACAGAGAAGTTACAGTGAGATAAACACAGTTTACACCATTGTGTAAACCTAATTTACAGCACCTTGTAGTTGTTAAGAACAAAAGCTCATGTACTTTCAGTCCAAGAGAAAAGGAAGGATGAACAAAACAGCTCTTTACCGTGAGGGTAGTGAGGCCCTGGCATGCGTTGCCCAAGGAAATTGTGAATGCTCCATCCCTGGAAGGGTTTAAGGCCAGGTTGGATGGAGCCTGGAGCAAGCTGCTCTAGTGGAAGGTGTCCCTTCCCCTTGGCAGGGGTTGGAACTGGATGAGCTTTAAGGTCCCTTCCAGCCCAAACTAGGATGGGATTCTACAACTGAATAGCAGCTGAGATGCTGATAGTTAATACCTAAATTAATCCCACAGTAACTCAACCATGTCCACAGATTCATAGTTTTGACTAGAAGGTAATGCATGAAGATGTTCATGTCCTAAACCTCGGTCTGTAATACACTCAGCATCTAAGACTGATGTTAAAAAACACTGACCAGGAAGGAGTTTGGCTATGGCACCTCTTCAAAGTGGCCTGAATATCCCAGCACTGAAACAACCCAACTCATACAGCACCTTGATTTCAGAAGTTATTTCAAGAGACATCTTGCCTCTTACTGCAAAAGACTGCAGACAAGTACATTTACAGCTAAGGCTCTTCAGCACCTGCAGGCACCACCACAAAGCCTCACATACGGTATCCAGATGTCCTGCATGGCTGGAAAAGGCATAGAGCACAGCATCCTCCAGCAGCCACCATGGAGGGTGCTCCCTAGAGAGGCAGGTGTCTGGTTCAGTGCTGCAAAGGCTCATTCCCCATTTTTCTTTCCCGAAGTTCAACTGAAAACCAATTCAAAACACTAGAAAACCTGGCCATTTCTTTAAACTACCCTAGCAGTTTAAGCTTTCCTTGCGAAACACATCAAATTACATTTCCAGTGGCTGGCATACATCCTGGATGCTGGAATAGCATTATGTGTCATTTTACTTGAAACCCCAGGTCAAAATCAGTGATTGAAGAGAAGCTTTATGATGTAGGGAGCTCCAGGAGCCTTTGTTAAGTTAATCATTTGAATAACATCACCATGAAGGACTTAAAGATGAGCTGAAGAACAAATGATTTCTATTCTTTATGGATTCAGAAATAGCAGAAACAGAGCTACTGCTGATAGTGCTGAAATAACATTTGTGGAAGGCAGGAGTTAAAGCTCAAAACCTCAGCCTGAGCTTGAGAGGGCACCCATGCCTCTGAACACACACAGTTCAACCATGGAAGAAGCCCAGAGAGGTGATAGTGCAGAGACAGGGAATACATTCTCCTTTGCAATGCTGGGTGTCAGGGGAAAAAAAAGCCCTATCTGTTAATTGGACCAGATAAAATGCCTGTAGTAAAACATGTGTAGTAAAAAGGGATGTTGGCATAGCCCACCCACAGCCAGCACCAATGCTATATCCCACTACCACAAACATGACCAAGTGAAGGTGAGTCTGTAAGATACCACCCATGTTCTCCACTTTGTTAAATGCACCATCTTACATTGATCAAACGCTCAGATCATTCCCATCAAAGCTCCTGGCCCAGCTGAGAGCTGGGAAAGCATATCTGTCCCGATCTCCTGTGTGGATTATGGGACACCAGAGCTGTGTGTCAGCATCCTGCTGTCATTCCACCTGAAGACACTTCCTCTTTCCCACCTCCCAAGTCAAACAGCCTTATGAAACAACATATGTCCCAACAGGATGTGGTGAGGACTGAAGTATCAACCACACATGGGTGAGTAGAGTCTTATAGGTTAGAAAAGCCCTTTAAGATTACCATGTCCAACCGTTACCCCAGCACTGCCAAATCCATCACTAAACCATGTTCCCCAGTGCCACATCCACATGTCTCTTCAAAATACCTTTAGGGATGGTGACTTCAGCACTTTCCTGCTCCAATGCTTCACAGCTCTTTTGGCGAAGATTTCCTTTGGACACTGAAGGATGTCTAGCTTTCCTGGACCCCTTTGCCCTTCAGGACTACTTGCCAAGGGACTCTGTCAAGAAACAGGCCAAAGTCTGCCCTCCAGAAGTCCAAGGCAGCAGTTCTGATGACTCCTCCTTAGTTCTCTGAGAACTGAAACCTCCATCACTTCAGGATTGCTGTGCCAAGATGGCCTCCAACCATCACATCACCCACAGTCCTTAGCTGTTCACAAACAAGAGGTCCAGTGGGCACCTTCCTTGGTTGGCTCCCTCACCAGCTGTGTTAGGAAGTTCTCTTCCACACACTCCAGGAACCTCCTAGACTGCTCTTACTCTGCTGTGTTGTAGTTCCAGCAGACATCTGGTAAGTTGAAGTCCCCCCATGAGAACAAGGAATAGCAACTGTGAGATCTCTCCCAGCTGCTTATAGAGTATTTTATCTGCCTCTTCATCCTGGTTGGGTGATCTAGAACAGACTCCCACTATGGTGTCTGCCTTGTTGGCCTTCCCCTGATTCTGACCCATAAACACTCAATCCTATCATCACCATCATTAAGCTCTAGTCAATCAAAACACAGGCTTCTCCTTCCCTGCCTATCCATTCTGAATTTACCAGTGCATGTGATCAGTTGTATATAAAGCTACCAGAAAATCACATAGTAAGCAGTTACCTGGGATCTTCACAGACTTCAAGGAGACAACCATCACCAGCCAGGCTGTGCCCAGAAGAGGCATAGCGCCGGCCAGGAATGATGCAGCCTAAACCCTCCACAACATACACAGGTTAGCCATAGGGTCCTCCTAAAGCTCTCCGAAGGACAAAGCACTGACCTGCAGCATCCTTGAGGAAGTTTCCCAGGGGGGGAAGAGATGCTCTCTGCTTCTCTGCTCATCTCCCCTCCAGGATGATCTGACATGCCCAGGAAGTGGAGTGTGGGAGATTCATTTCTTTGTTTCCTCTTTTCCAAGACGTTAAAACAGGCAAGGAGATAACATTTGTTGAAACACAGATCTCCCATAAAAATAAGCAACCAAAAATACAAGTAAAACGAAACAGCCTTCATGTCTTAACTTTCCAGATGTAAGTCTCTGAGTTCCCACTTGGGTTGTTATTATTATTATTACTACTATTACTACAATAATAGGATTCCCAGGCATGGAGCAGAACCAGCACACATATAGAAATGTAGGAGTGCAGAAAAGGAGTGAGTGCAGCCAGCCAGGGGAGCAGGCGCCGCCTCGGCTGCTCTTCTCAGTGTGCTGAGCACTCGTAACCACTGTGTTCACTGGGGAGCCTCGGCAAGGCAGGTGAGCTGGGGAGAGACCTGCCCCAACAGAAGGGACTCCAAATCCTGTCTCAGTCCCAGGTTATGAAAGTATCAGCCACAGCTGGAGGAGGTTCAGCACCAGCTTCAAACCTCCTTAAGAAATGGCCCATCCCTCTATTGCTTTACCTTCAAACATGGGTTTCAGCTGCAAGACTTGGAACCAGGCTCAGGTGGTTTGGGGCTCAACTTTCCCCCACACCCTGGGTTAGTTTGGATTTAGGGTTTTGGCCTCTGTTTGTCAATGGGAGAATGGTTAGCTGCAGGCTTTGGATCTAAATTCAACCCTTCCCAAACTTATGTGGGAATGCTCTGACCCATCTCTATTTGTCTTGGGTAGGGGAGTTGCTGTGATGCTATCTGCAGTGGAACTTTCCATTAGCAACAACAGGAGAGACAAAGAACTCATGCTCTGACCTTTATAAAACCATTCCCTAACAAAATTTACTCAAGTAAAGAATCCACAATCCTCTTTGGTTTTACTCATTTAATTGATAGGGACATAAAATATTTTGCGTTGTTTTAATAATAGTTGGGTTTTCTGCTATTTAAAAAAAAAAAAAAAAAATTCATTTCTCCAAAAATATTTTTAGCAAAAATATTTTGCTTGAACTTTTTTCCTCTGCCTTCAAAGGCTGCTGCACAGTTCTGGGGTGCTAAATACTAAACTCACATTCTACCACTCCATCTCCTCCCATTTGGATGGTAATCACAGGATCCTGATGCCAAACTCTGGAAGATATTTTTTCCAGCAGCAGCATCTGGCTTCTTGGCAGCCCCCATGAGCAGTTGTGCTGGCAGCGCTGGGAGCTGCCTGAGTCTGTCATGTGTTTAGGCTGCCGCAGAGCTGTCTGAATAGCCCTGTTGCCTTAGACACTGTTCTCTTGACTTCCATTTCATTTTGAGAGATTGCTGCTTTCTGTTGTCGTCCTGCTAACGAAGCCCCGCAGACCCTGGAAGGAGCTAAACATAGCTTCTTTAATCAAGGATAATAATGGATGTTTGTGGAGGGCTTTTCAGGGCTCCCCCCCCCCCCCCCCCCCCCCCCCCCCGGCC
>NDXB01017116.1:104652-121211 GCA_002631895.1 Agapornis roseicollis
CCCCCCCCCCCCCAGCCCCCAGCTCCTGCTCGGCAGCCGAAAGCTGCTCCGTGACCTCTGCAGAGGGATTGGTTTGCACGGTGCTGAACTGCAGCCACCTCCAGAAGGGATCACGGGAGCTGCAGAGCTCGTCCGTGGCCCTCGAGGTCCAGGCACTCTCTCTGCTGTCCTGCCCCGTGCCAGGAACACCCTGACTAGTGCCTGTCATGGGGAGACCCAGACTCCAGCCCACACACTGACCCATGCAGCTCATCAGAGGAGCCCCTGAGTACCTTTTGGTGAAGGCACACCAGGAGGGATCTGCTGCTCCTGCTTCACAGGCTGCCAGCGGAGTACCTCGGAACTTGACTTTCTCTCAGGCTACATGAAGACACAAGAATGGATTGATTTCCTGCAATGCAAGTACTTCAGTGTAGTTTCTGGTTCTGGAAAAGATGCACATGAAAAAAGAAAACTGCTTAGCTATGCATCTCCCTGTCAAGCTTGAATTTCTCTCTTGATTTCATCCACTGAAAAACACACCAGGGTGCTTGTACAGCCCTCTGGGCTGTGATTCAGTGCAAGACTTTGCCCTCCTGTTCCTACTGCTGGCACTCATTGCATTGCGAGACACATTGATTTAGATACACACTTCTCTCCCCAAGGCTCAAACTTGCTTTGGTTCAAAAGATGAGTATTTCCTTGAGGAAATACATTTTAGCACTTACCCAGAAGGTTACCAGCTATCCTTGCTTAGTTCTAGGAACACACAAGACTCTCTGGATAGCCAGGTAAGATCCTCCCATGGCCCGAGCACAAAGAGAACATGCTATCACCCTTCCAGCAAGGAGAAGGTTGCTCCAGACCAGAAAGGTGGGGCTCTGTTTTACCTAAACATATGAAAATATAATCCACGCAGTTATTACACCATATCCTGGACAAGATTATAGAGGGATCTGGTGAGTCCTGATCTCAAAGGACCTAGTGTGTCTGGGTTGATGACTCCAGACTTCAGCTCTGAGGAAGCTCTGAAGAGGAACTGCCTGCAGGCTGCTACGATAGGAGATGCAGTGTTACATGCTGTTGAAATGCAACTGGAAGTTGCAATTCAGACATTCTTCCTTAATGTTAATACGGATCTAATGTTAGAGCTCCAATTAAGTACCTAAATTAAATTTGTTTCTTTAGAAAAGTATTATTGTATATAGGAGAAATCTGGGGTTAAGTTGAAAGCAGCACTTCTGAGAGCTGACGGGTGGCCCAAAACCTGTCCACTTAAGCAGTGTTATAGCGCTGCTGCTGTACAGTCTGCAGTTACACACAACAGGCTCACAGCTTCTCCTACAGCTGTCCTGAGGAGTAAGGGTCAGAATCACCAAACATTCAAGCACACCCCAAACCTCTTCCCTGCATTTCCCCTGACAGCATCAAACTGGAGGTACAAACAGGACATATGGCAGCATACTTGGTTTAGGTTTCCCAGAGTACCCACAGCAGCATAAAGACATACCAAAGGTCCTCTGATGCTTCAGTGAGGGCCTTCATCACTGAGCCATCCTTTCTGCACACCTGCAGCACCCATCTGTTGAGGGCTTCTCTCTCCCTCCTGTTCCCACTGCAAGGCTGGATGAGCTTCTTCCCAACAAAACACTTCGGCAAGTACCGCAGTGACCATATGGGCAACTGCTTGACTAAATATTGCACAAAGATGAGGGAGCATTTCAAGAGCTCACAGCCTTAAAAACATGAAATAAAGATCATTTCAGGAAATTGCTGAAAGCTTCATGAGGATGCATCCTACTGTCCATAGGAACACTGAATCACGCTTGAACCACAGCAATACAGACAACAGAGATGAAAACCATCTCCTCTATATCAAGCAGTGTGTTCTCTGCTGCTGCTATAAAACCGATTCCTACAGGAACTATGCTGAGGCCTCACTATCAGCAGGATTATCACTGTGGGTCATTGTGGGATACCCTAAAGACTGACTTTTGTAACAGGATTTAGCTCTCAGATGCTGGAACCAATGACTCACCAAATCCTGCAATGCTTTTGTTTTTATTACTTGTGCAAGGCACCTGACAAACCTGCTACCACGTGGGGATGTGAGGGGACTGCACTGCAAGTCAGGCTGAAGCACCCTGTGTCCCTGCATAGAGCGAGCAGGTGCAGACCCACAAGCTGTTTGCTGTTCCAGCAATGGGCCCTACGGATTCAATGGTGCTGCAAAGAGTAGTCAACTGGGGTGCTTGAAGGGAAAGGGATTCTCTTCCCTCAATTCCCTGCTACTGGGGAACAGCAGCCTCAAAGGGACCAACCCTCTCTATCCAGGATCCACCCATGCAGTACTGTGCCCTCTTCTGGGCTCCCTCTCCTGCCTTGGTTCCTGGCAGACCAGGAAGAGAGCTCTGTGAACAGATCTCCTCTCCAAGGTGTAGCTGCAATTCCTTCAATGTTAAGGTCAACTGAGGAGCTGAAACTGAGGTCACAACAGTGAGAACACTGTCTGGTCAAGGATTACATCAAGAGGATCTCTGACACCGTGCTCCTCAGGAGAAATCCCATGGCCCAACACACGATGCAAATATCTATCCCCCAGATTTTCTACAAAACCTAAACAAAACCATACTACTCCAACCCCAAAGCTGATTTCTATACAGAGACGGTTGAGAAGCTATTTGCGGTTTGACAGAGTGGTTAAGAACAAAACAAAGCAAAAGCTTGGAAATGACTTGCATTGTTTATTTATTAAGTCTGAATTGGGAACTAATTTTGTTTTCCTTGCTTTTAGATTCCCTTCTGCAGCTTTGGCGTGGTTGAGGGATTACTGAGACCATCTCCAAAAGATCACAATCATGTAAAATCTAGGAACGAGTTTGCTCTTGTTTATTTACCAGTTTGATTCCCCATCCCAAATTTCTTAGCACTTGCTGAGCTATGTCTATATCCAGCTTTATAAATCTGGATGTTTCTGAAGTATGTCTGAATGAGAATCCTGACTCAGACTGACTTCCAGGCACTTTTGCTGACATACAGATTCAGAGAGACCTGATCGGGTTTCAGACTTTTTCAGTTCTTTTTCTAAGCTCAACATCCATGCCAGATGTTTTGTGATTCACTCATCACTAATAAACAAGCATTTTACTATTGCAAAACCTCATTCGACTGCTATTTCCAACCCGTATCAGAAATGCTGCTTTATTAAACTCAATTCATGCGTTTCGTCTGAATTCACCGGATTTACCCCAGGGGTGATTTTGGATCAATGCATTTAATTTGTTTTGTGGGATGGAAGAACATTCCTTCCTCATATATGCAGTTTGCTTGTGTCTATGCATTTCACAAAGGAGAACATAAGTCATTTATGGAGCCAGCTTAGGAGACGTAAGGAACCACATCAAGAAATTAGGGAGATGGATTATTTGGAGGGGCTCCTTTAAGCCCCAACAGAAGCTATTTTGCTGAAAACCTTTATAAAGAACTAGCCCATGCAGCATCTCAATATATTCCCAGAAATTCCAGAAATGTTTAATCAGATATTTAGAATTTCCAGTACTAACCAGAAGTGCTCCAGAAGTGCTGCCAGTGGAAAGTTGGACTTGCAGCACAAGACTTTTGTCTTATTAAGGCAGGTTTGTTTGTTGTTAAAAGGTGTTACTTCCCGGAATTTTCTTATGGAAGGGATGGAGAAGTAACGGCTCATGGCATTTGTGGATTTTATAGATAGCCAGTAATTACAAGCAAATCCAGAAAAGGATAGCTTGCTTTTACTTAATAACAAAAAAGTGTGATCTCAAGGGAATTCAAGGGATGCATGTCATTCCTATCAAGTCTGGACATTACAGATGCATGCCTCTCCAAACATCTAGTGGAAATCCCAGTTTAAATCTTAGCATCTCAAATGCCTTCGGTGAAGCAACTGGGTCCAGTCTGTTAAATTTGTCAGAGCTATAAAGGGCTGGATGCTTTCAGCTGCTTTATTTCAGTTGGGAGTGAAGCAAGGTCAACTCTTCCCAAGAGCTGCTTAACCACTCGCAGGAGTAGGTGTTTAGACAAGGAACTGCTTTTGCAGTATGGGTCTGGCCTGGACAGGAGAAGGGGAAAGAGCCCAAGTGAAATCTTCACTCCACTGACATTAATCAATAACCTCCTGTGCCTTCAACAGGATCAAGGTTCTGTGCAAATATCTACATATTTCCTAACCTTGGAAGCTTCCCAAGTTCCTTCCATGCAGCTGACACAGATTCGAGGTTGAAGTTTTCTTACTTATCTGGGCAGGTTCATTCCTGCCCTTCACTCAGTTCTTTGGGTCACCATATATTCCTAGCAAACTGGGGGAAAAGTCTTTCTGCCTATTTATAAGAATCCCATCATCTTTTTAAGTGACCCAGAAGTCTTCTGACAATACAGTTTTCCATATGTATGTTCAGAAAAGGCACAGGGCAATAAATCAAGTAGAAATATAGGATAGACAGGCATTTACTATCTACAAATACAAGTAATGCATCTGATATCTCTCCTTCCTATCTGTACTGTAATCAGGGGATATTAGAGCTTTGCCAGGAAGATTTGTTGAGATATAAAATAGATCATGACTGAGGGATGAGACGCAAAGCCAAAAGGATGCTGGGAAACAGAAAGAGCAGAAGCAGACAAACAGAACCCTTTGGAAATGTAATCACCATCATCACACATATTTTTTTACAGCGTGCTTTTCATTTGATGATCCCTAAGAGCATTAGATCCTCTCACTGTATAAATCAACACGGCTTCACAGAATTCATCCTGACTCAGCTCAGAGACCTGACCCACATCACTGTTCTCTTCTCCACCAGTCCTCGGTTTTGGCTCTGTCCTACCTCCAGAGATAGAAGATTCCAAGACTGTCAGCACAGCTGAAAACACTTCTGTAGCTTAACATCTAGAGAAGCCCTGGCATGGCCACGTGCCCCTCAATGGGTGGCTGCCATTCCACTCTGGAGCCTCTCCCAGCTGCAATGTCAGCCCCAGCAGAGGCCCCAGGACAACCAGCCCTGCAAAACCACTGCAGCAACAGGAGAAAAGCAGGCAGAGACAAGTGCTTTTTAGATACTCACAAACATCCCCATGCTACCCTTGGGTAGCAGGAATACTTGCAGGCAGCAAAGCTTGGGTGAGAGCTGTGCAGGCAGGTGGTGCCTGTCTCACAGGTTGGCATGTGCATCCAGCACATGATAAGCTTGGGGCATCATACCAGGAGCTCTGTGGAAAGCAGTGAGCTCTCTGCACAGTGCTGCCAGCTTGCTTTAGACACTGTGAAAACAGGGAGCCTATATGGAAGTCTCATCACTGGGGCAGACCTGAGATTGAACAGGAGTAGGTTAACCAGAGTTTTGATGTCTCCTCCCTGAAACCTTCATGCTGTCAATGAGATAGGAGGCAAAAGATACCTCTTAAAGGCCAACCCAAAACTTTACATTCCCACCCACCTCACACTATTTTACTTGCCCAATGTGGGTGGCCTGTCCCTTGGAAACCAAGAGATCCTACCAGATTTAGTACAACAGATTACTCAGGTAGTTTCCACAGACGTTAATGAGGAAGTTCATAGGCACCCTGTTATCTTTTCATTAGTGCTTTTTATCTGCTGTATTATAGGCTATGAACATCTCAGCTGAGATTTCTTTAAGTATGAATCTAACATTTTGCAAGCAAAGTTTTCGTGGTGTGAACCATCTGCCAAACAAAGTTCACATCACTGAACCAAGAGACATCAACAGCCCCAGCCCCAGAACAGAAAGACACAAATTATTCAGATAAAGAACAAAAAAGCATTACAAAATGTTTCTGTGTTTTACTAACTAAAGGTTCCATTGCTGACTGCTGTGAAGCTTGTTACAAGGTTAGATAGGAGCAGCTGGCTTACAATACCTGCAAATTGACCCTTGATGAAGTGGTGTAGTTTAGACCTCCTGATACGCTGTTGTTAGCAATCATTTCCTATTTTTACTGCATCTATGGCTGTTCGTAGTCTATGTATTCCAAAAGGTGCCTGTAACTTGGGGGCTTGTCTGCAAAGCCTGAACCGGAATGTAAGGAGCTCTTTTGCTGATTTGTCTCTCAGCTAAACCCATAGGAGCCCAGAATTCCAAATTAGAGGCATGTAAAGCTGTGTGGGACAGGGGCAGGATGCCTGCTCTCTGTCTGGAGGGGCAACTTTCTGTTCTGTCTTTGTTAAGAGGAGAGGAATGTTTGGACAATACACAACAAAACATAACCAAAAGAGATCTGGCCTCTCGAAAGCCAACGTGGCTGCTCATCTGGGCAAAAGCCCTGGGACAGGCTTCCAGTTTGCTCAAAATCCTCTCCTCCGTGCCATTCGCTTTTGGCCATCCCCAGACAAACACATCCCAGCCAGGCATCAAAAGGTAATACAGGGCAGAGCAGGCTCTCATTGCCTGCAGGTGAAACATCTGCAGCTTTTGCAGAAGGACATAGGCATACATGAAGAAATTAAGACTTATAATTTAGTTGAAAGCAGGAAAAACATCCTCGCAGTAACCTGTTCATAGGCACTGGCTAATTTAGTCTTAAATCACATACTCTCCTTGGCACTGGTGCAGAGGAAGGTATTTCCTGAACAGCTCGTTTCAAGTTTCATTCATAGGTACTGTCTAAAATTAGATTCACCACTTTCATTCAGGTCCAAATCCTTTGCCTAGTGTAACAGTTTTCAGGAACAGAAACTCCCTTAAATGTGCTCCATCATCTGCACTATTCCCCTGAGCTGGCCAAGGGCTGCAGGTCCCTCCAAGCGGAGCAGTGGAGGCTCATAAACCTGTGGCTAAATGCAAAGTACCTGCTTTTATGGGTGACTGCAAACTCAAAAGAGAAACAAATGTTCCCTTTGATTCCGGACAAAGCCCATCCTGTATCACAGAGATAAACACGTGTTGATGGCCAAAGCCTGGCCTGTGAGCCAGGCTCTGACGGTGGAGCCCTGAAACATGGCCAGAGGATGCTCTTGACTTGACAACACGGAGCTGTGGGCTTCAGAAGGCACTGAACAACACATCCCATACTGCTTTAGTACAGGTAATCTGGTTTCCTAGTTGAAACAGGGAACGAAACCCCTTAGATGGAAGGGCCTCACCAATGAACTACATCAGCTTGGATTTATTTTGACCACAGCTCATTAAATTAATTCACAGCTTTCATACCTGCAGATGATTTTCATTTCAGCCTATCACATGGGTGTGAGTGGCCATGTCCTCTGGACATGTTCCTCTTTCTAAGGCAGGCTGATATAGAATCCCAGACTGGTTTGGGTTGGAAGGGACCTTAAAGCTCATCCAGCTCCAACCCCTGCTACAGGCAGGGACCCCTTCCACTGGAGCAGCTTGCTTCAAGCCCCTGTGTCCAACCTGGCCTTCAACACTGCCAGGGATGGGGCAGCCACAGCTTCTCTGGGCCATCACCCTGTGCCAGCGCCTCAGCACCCTCCCAGGGAAGAGCTTCTGCCTAAGAGCTCAGCTCAGTCTCCCCTGTTCTGGCAGGTTCAAGCCATTCCCCTTGACTTGTCCCTACAGGCCCTTGCCCAAAGCCCCTCTCCAGGTTTCCTGGAGCCCCTTTAGGCAAGTATCTCTATAGCAGAGGTGCTCCAGACCTTCAGGGTAGCCCTGGTGGCTGCAGGCAGCCTGGTATGAACCAGAGACCTTGTCCGAGCCTCCAGATGCAGGTTTCCCCATCCCTGGCTGTATCTTACTGCCTGACAACCACAGAAAGGAAGAGCTCAAACCTGGGTCCTTCAAAGCGGTTTTGTTGTTCCCAAACTCCCTTTGATGCTGGGGGACAAACACACTCCGAGGCCCTGCCATGGCTCCGGCAGCGGCTGGGAATACAAGGCACAAATTGCTGGCAAGCAAACAGCAAACACATGGATTTTTGGCAAAATCCAAGCACAAGCTGCCTATTTTTAGCACTTGTTAATTGTTTTGAAATCCATCTGGCAACAGCTGCTAAATAATTTAGCATTTTGACCCATGTGTCTGAAGCAGTAACACAATCCCTTGTGCGATGGCCGACTCGGAGAGGTACAGTGGTGGGAAGTGCAAGTGTTATAGCAAGCTCTCTGTGGGGAGGAGGTCATGCCAAGGAAAACCTCCTCCTGGACACCTAGGGCTGGATTCCCTTCACCTGACCCTTGTCACCCAAGACTGAGGCAATCAGTCAAGGCAGATAGTGAGGGTATTCCATAGGACATGGACAGAGGTGCCAGTAGAGGGTTCATCCTACTCGCTGGGAACACCTCCAAGGATGGGACACTTGCCCATGTAGACAACTGCTTTATAGATATGACAGGAAGCCAAAATTATTAGTGCACATCAGAAGCTTAAATTCTATCTGATCAAAGTCACTTAAAGATTTTGACCTGAGTATTAGGTCAAAGCCCACGCTATCAGCTCCAAAGCACACCCGAGTGGGCTGTTCCTGGGGAAATCCCAGAGCCAGAACGGACAGAGCACACAAGGATAAGATGTAAGGCACTATTCCTGTTTATACACTCGAGATCTTCCAAACCACAGACTTGGGAAAGGTGTAGCCCTCGGGAGCCTCGCCGTGCGTCACCCCAGAACTCCTGCCCTGGCTTTGTGTGGGTATTCAGGCACCAATTGGACACAGTTGAGCGTCTGCTTTTTGGGGAATGTGTTTCTCTTGCATTTAACTTCAGATCTGAAAAGCATTCGCCTCCCTCCTCCCTTCCTCCTGGAGGCTCATGAATCACAGAGCCGCCAGACGAATGACTCACCCGGCCAGGTTCTGGTCAAGCATGCCAGTCTGGGAGGCTCTTCTGTGATCAAATGTGAGCAGGGCTGGCTTTGTCGGTGACTGGCCATGTGTTGAGTCGTGTAAACCTCTCCCGGGGTCATCGCCACTCTCTTTGTAAGTTGTCTCTGTCACGTTGTAATTGCTCTTTTGTCAGCACAACTTGTGAACGTATTCAGGGAGGGAGGCAGGGGAGAGGCTGGGGGGTTTCTTAGGAAGAAGAGCTTCAGAGGGCTTCCCAGGACGGCGGTGGCTGCCGGAGGAATTGTTCTCCCAAGTCTCAGTTCATTGAGCTTGAACTTCCAAGCCAATCCAGCCCATCCCTCGCGCCTGTGAACCAACCCAGGGGACTCGGCTCACGGAGCCTGTGAGGATCCTACCCGGCCCTATCAAAGGCTTCCTCAGTCCCCAGCAGCTCCTGGGGCAAGCAGCACACACTGCGGGTGCCCCCGGCCTGACATGGAAAGCTGGAGTTAAGGACCTTCCAGTGGGGATGAATCCATGAGACTGGTAGGGACCGCACACAGTTTAACAACTGGAAATATGGCATGCGAAGAGACACTTGCCTTGATTCCTGAGAAGGAAATTTGAAATCTGACACTGCCTTGTCAAAATCTTTTTCTATTCTTCCAAAAAGCAGAGCAAACAGCTGAGGTTAAAACGCAGAGTGGGGTTTTTTTCAGGCACTGAAAACCAGTTTGATCTCCCTAGGAACCACCAATTTCATTATCATTACATTAGGCATGGGCTGTGCTCCCTGGGGAGATGGCTTTGCCCTCTCTCACACCTCTGATCTCTCCTACTCCATCGCCATACCTGGTGGGCAGGTGTCCCATCTGAACCCCTCTACCTTCTTCTCTTTACAATTTGGTGGCTCAGTTCTGCTTGTGGAGGAGGCAACTGGGAAGGGTGACCCTAACCTCTTACTGTCCCGTCTGGATTGGAGGAAGGATGGGATCTTTAGTACCACCTTGGGGTGAAATGCATGAACACATGTCTGTAATAGAAATAAATACCGAAAAACCTGATCACAACTGCACGTCTGAACACTGTTCATTGTTCAGGATGAATCATAGAATCCTACAATGGTTTGGGTTGGAAGGGACCTTGAAGCTCACCCAGTTCCAACCTCTGCCATGGGCAGGGACACCTT
Source organism: Agapornis roseicollis (assembly GCA_002631895.1). Lineage (NCBI taxonomy): Eukaryota > Metazoa > Chordata > Aves > Psittaciformes > Psittacidae > Agapornis > Agapornis roseicollis. The sequence continues at coordinate 114,593 of NDXB01017116.1, forward strand.
CCACTAGAACAGGTTATAGAATCATAGAATAGAATCATAGAATGGTTTGGATTGGAAAGGACCTTAAGATCATCCAGTTCCAACCCCCCTGCCATAGGCAGGGACACCTCACACTAAACCATGTTACCCAAGGCTTCGTCCAACCTTGCTCCAAGCCCCTGTGTCCAACTTGGCCTTGAACACTGCCAGGGATGGGGCAGCCACAGCTTCCCTAGGCAACCTGTGCCAGTGCCTCAGCACCATGGTGACACCTCCCAGTTACATGTTAGAAGTTCCCTGATCACCATTCAAAGAAGTTCAATGTCTCAGGAACTCCCCTGAACATTTGTGATGCATGTTTTACCATCTACTTGGTGGCAGTCAGCAAGAGGGGAAACTGCGGCAAGATCAGCATCACTGAACGTCTTCTTGAGCAAAAATCTAACCTCTCAGTCTTAGAAATGAGAATAAGCAGATGAGGGTATTTTTCAAATGGCTTCTGCTAACACGTGACACCAGCAACACTGGCTCTGGCATCTCCAAGGATTTTAGCTACCGATGTGAGGATCCATGAAAGATTATTTTCTCTGGAAGGTAAGACTGCATAAACTAAGATGTTTAAAAGCAACAGAAGGAAGGTATATTTGTTTGTTTGTCTGGGTATGGAATTAAACTTCGGACCTTTCAGAGAGCTGCACGGAGGCCAAAAAATATAAACAGTTTCAGAAAGGACACAGTAACATAGGTCCCAGAGATTTAGGCTTTGGCCACTGGTAGTCAATGGAGTATGGCAACTCTCCTAAGTCAGCCTCTTGAATTAAAAGAAATGCCTTAAGCGCCTCGCACCGTCACTTAAGAGACCTAACCCCTGAATCTTGAGCTCTGTAATACTGGGAGAAGGGACAAGCCTAAGTCCTGGCACACATACCATGCCACTGATTATTTTTGCGTGCTGCTGCTTAATATCCAATGATGTCAAAAATAAACTGTTAAAATGCAAAGACAAGCCATCACCTGAACCAGAAACGGAGCCAAAGACTGAGAAGGATAAGCAGAAATGCTGTGTGAAGGAACCACACAGTACCCTCAAAACCTCCTAAACCACTCTGCTAATGCCTCCACTGGGTACCAACATTTCCATATCTTCAATCACAACAAAGATGCAGCACGGAAAACAATTAACATGCATCCTAGAGCTGCATTTATGTACATTTACAAAGATAGAGCTAAATGCTGGAGGAGGATGGTCACAGACAATAGCGGAATTACCACTGAGCTTTCTCTTGTTGATGACAGTGGTCACTAGGGTATAACGTGGCTATGGGCTTGCTGAACTCATGCAAAGTTGCTGTTAGTGCTAGAATGTCACCTGATTTGTAATGAATGCTTATGAACACGGACGTGGTGGCTGGAAGCTCAAGGTGCTTCATACCCAGAAGAGAGTCTGGGAGCAGCACAGAAAGTCCACAGGAACAGAGCACAGTCTGGGGAGGCTGCAAGGGAAGGTTGTAAGACCAAACCAGATGTGCTTCACTGTCCCCATACATTACAATCGTGTGCAAAGTATGAGAAGAGGTTAAGAAAAACATATTGTAATCAACTGATTTAATTAAAGGAACTGTTGTGTGCAGAATGGGACACAAGCTGCTCACCGTGCTTAGCAGTGCCGTGCCTCCAGCACAGGTCCCCTTTATCTTGTCCTTTCACCCCATAGTACAGAGGCCACCTCAGAAGTTGCCTAGAAGATCCTGGGGTCACACCAGTTTGTTATCTTCTCAGGTCCTTGGCTGTGAAGATTCAGGAATGTTCCAGGAAAATTTCACATTAATCGGTTTCTATCAATGTTACTAAAATGACACAAGATTTTCACCTTGAACTATACCCCTAAGCTTCCTTTTCTACAAAAGAGCATCTTTCTCCCTTCTTTTTTTCCCTCTCCATTTACTCTAAAATTCCAGGTCAAAGGAAGCTTGACAGCTCTGAGATTAAAAGTTCATAAAGACAGAGCTCTGCAGACAAGCCAAATAAAACTTGCTTTTAAGTAAGAAATACTACCTACACCAGGGAAACCTTTTTAGTGGTGCCTGCCTACTGTCTAGTGCTTTACTTCAATCTAAGGGGTTGCTTTATCATCATTTACCCACACAAAACCATTGCAACAATGAAATACTACAGTTGTATCAATGTATTAATATGAATATCTGCCTAATTTACACTGACCTTTTGGCTTGGGAAAAAGTAATAATCAGAGCTTCAATTGACAGTAAATCATACTTAGCAGTGTCACACAGCATCTCTGGCTCGAAGCATCTTCCAGCATTTACTCAGAGACATCTAAGGATGCTCACGGACACAGGCTGCACATTCTTGTCACCTTCTTCCTGACAACAATCACAGAGATGTCAGTCAAACAGAATTATGAAGCTGCAGTATCTGAAGGGGGCTACAGGGGTGCTGGAGAGGGACTCTTCAGCAGGGATTGTACTGATAGGACAAGGGGTGATGGGTTCAAACTGAAACAGGGGAAGTTCAGGTTAGATATAAGGAGGAAGTCCTTTACTGTGAGGGTGGTCAGGCCATGGCACAGGCTGACCAAAGAAGTGGTGAATGCTTCATCTCTGGCAGTGCTCAAGGCCAGGCTGGACATGGTTTAGGGTGAAGCATCCCTGCCCACAGCAGGAGGAACCGGAACTGGATAATCTTATGGTCCTTTCCAACCCTAAGTACTCTATGACTCCATGTGCAAAGATATTTCCAAGGATCACTTCAAGGCAACCTTTTTCACATCCTTTTGGGGCTGAAATTTGGCAGCAAATATTTCAACTCCTGCTTAGTGATCCATACAGCCATGAGCAGGGAAAACCACACAAGTGCCAAACGACCTCAGCTCGGCTTAAGACCCCAGATTTTAGGCACTCTCCAAGAAAAAACTTCCCTTGTCCCGTCTTCAGGCAATAATTTCAAAGATGTGCAGCATCTGCAGCTTCTATTGATGCTAAAACTAAGCCCGGGCTCAGTGAGGAGGGGGATCTTTCTTGGGTTCATCCAAACCAGCTGGCATTGGTAGAGGGACAAATACCTTCCTTCATTTTCTGTTTGTAGCTCTCCCTCCATAGCTTGTATACACAACTATTGTCTTTTGTGCAGGAACACTTAGAACAAGTCACCACCAGCCATATTCTGAATATATAGATATAAAACTTAAAAGCAATCATCTCTTCATATTCTAATGGGAAAATAATGAAGGGAAAAAACAACGAGTTAACAGTGAATGTCAAGGGGATCAAGTATCTTTGTTTTACTACTGAGCTCAGAGTTGGCAAAGCGTATCGGCAGCTTTGGACATGAAAGTCAAGTAGGGTGTTATGGGGGAAGAGGAGACAGAAAGTACTTAGCAACTGTCAACAGATCACCTTATTGCAAGCGTTAACTGAGGCACTGAAACTGTTAACAGAGGGGCAATAGAGCTATCGCTATGGAACAAAAGCACTCTTGCTGACTGTGAGCTGAATCTCTTTAGGAGGCAACAGAAGCACCTCGGGAGTATTTCCACAAATACTCCTATCATAGACAGGAACTTGACTGCTGATCTGGCACTAGATTCTCCTTTTTCTGTACTTGTTATTGAATCCACCACATGAAACCATCCTGGTCTGCATCTTTTTTCCCCCCTGTGACTAAAACTGTAACTGCATCCATCCAGACCACGGCTCAGAAGTTCTCCTGGCGCAAACTGCACCATCCACATGATCACAAATGGCATTTCTAGGGAATTAGATTTCAAATCCTTGGTCTCTACTTTCCTCCTAAGCCTATTCATCTAACTATGGGACTTCGGTGCTTTGATGCTTTACCCCACCCTTCACAGAGCTGCCCAGCAGAGTTCTTTAAATATGCCCAAAATGTGCCTTCCTTTTGTACTTTATTTTTCAGACTGGAAAAAAAAAAAAAGGGCTGGGTCATTTTTATTACAATTTCTTAGCATTAAATACTGCAATTAAATGATCTTCCAGTGTCAATACACAAAGGGCAAAATCCTGGCTCCAGGGGAGTTACGCCTTTAATTGTGGTGAGATCAGTTGTTTCTTTTCCTTAGTCTTTCTAATCTCCCCTCACAGGGTGTATAGTCATAAGGAGAGGGAAGATGTGACTGTATGTTAGTGCAGAATTGTTCAGACATACGCCACTTAGCAAGTCAGTCTTGTTCAGCAATTTCCGTCACTCTCTGAGTTACTTTATTCCCAACTAAGATATGAAAACCAGAGACAAAGAAAGGTTTTCACATGAGAATGCAGCACTGCTTGACAGCAGTCTCCTGTACATATATAAACAATGTGCATGAGGAATTTTTGCTCTCTCAATAGTATTTCCAGGTACTTTACCTTTTTGATATTTCCAAGCTAAAAACTACAGCAACTTCATGCACTTAGGCTGGAAGTGAATCATTGAATCCTGAGTGGTTTGGATTGGAAGGGACCTTAAAGCTCATCCAGTTCCAACCCCCTGCCACAGGTAGGGACACCTTCCACTAGAGCAGCTTGCTCCAAGCCCCTGTGTCCAACCTTGCCGGGGGATGGGGCAGCCGCATGAAACATTACTTCTGCTGAAGTGTCAATCAGTGCAGAGCCTGTCCCTGGGGGCTGATGGGAGCTCATCAGCTCCGCTGGCAAGAGGGAACCACTCTGGATGCACCTGCCAATCAATCATAGAATCATAGAATAGTTCGGGTTGGAAGGGACCTTAAGATCATCCAGTTCCAAACCCCCTGCCATAAGCAGGGACACCTCACACTAAACCAGGTCACCCAAAGCTTCATCCAATCTGGCCTTGAACACTACCAGGGATGGAGCACTCACAGCCTCCCTGGGTCACAGCAGCTCTTATGGGGATGGATACACAATTCACACTGACCTTTTTTTGTCCATGATGGTTTTGTTGCTGGCCCCACAATGTGCAGGTTTAGCTAGTCCCTTCAGTTCTGCTGGTAGTCACAAACATCAATCAGTGAGTGCCCTGCAGAAGGTGATTTAACCCACATACCCTAGGGACAGGCTGAATCACCTCCTGGAGGTGCCAGCTTTGGAGGGAAACCAAACAACGAGTTCAGACCAGTTTGTTAACTTTCACGTTTCTAAAGTGAGAGGAGATGAATCCCACCCTTTTTATCTTTCTGTACCTAAACTGGAAGGGGATACAAACAAAACATGCTCTGGGAGGGAGGGGCATGAGCAAAGAGCTGGCTTGGAAGGCACGGCCCCTGGGAATTGTTCCTGGCTCTGCCACGGCCTCCTTTCAACAAGCTGTGCTCTTATGGTACTTAAACATTATGTAAATGGAATAAGGAGAACTGTCTTGCCTCTTCACTGGAAGAGTACGTACAACATCTTGGATGTCCTGAGTTTTACTATAAGACAAAAAAACCCCCACACTTAAGAAAATTATCTCATGCCTGTGGGAACTGGAAGGATAAAACAGATAAAGAGCAGAAGGTGCTTAATGAAAAATGACAAAGTCTTGTCCTAAACCAGCAGCTCACAAAAAGCTGGCAAAAGGAGAAGAAAGGAAGCCTGTCACCAGTCCACCGTTCATCATGTAAGCTCTGTCCACAGCCCAACATCTGCTGGCTGTACAATGAGCTCTCCCACAGCTCTTTCAAGTTCATAATCTCATCTGTAGCTATTAATTTGTTTTTTTCATCAAGATCTTTGTTGTTTTGGGCTTCTCTACTCAGTTTCTGAAAGAAATGAGGAGTAAAACCCAGGTCAGAGCAGTATGTGTGAGAAGAGTGTGAATGAGGCACCTGACACTGGAAGAACTGAGACAACCCGCTGACCCACAGATGCACTATGGACAGCAAGGACCATGTGTGTGCTGCACGTGTTCTTCCACCAGGTAACCCTGATTTAAAAGCCTTTTGAAACCAGTGACTGCTGCCTGTAAAAGCAGTTGCAATGGGCAAATGGTTTAAATTAAACAGTAAGCCAATCCAAATTTCTCTTTGTCAAAAAGGAAAGAGATGAAGCCTAGCTATCTGAGAGCAGCCTCTGGGATTACTGGATGGAAAACAAAGCACTTGCAGGTGCCTGAATGAAGGATATTATGCGCTATACTGACTTATCATACTGAACTGCAGGGATGTGGCTCAGACACTTCTCGAGCCGTCTCAAGTTTAACTGGGCTGGGCCTATCCCTTTTATCTTCCAAACAAACTCTAGCTTGAGTTTCATTCCTTACTAGACATGACTTACACCCTGTGGAAAAAAGGACAGATCCTGTCTGTTCCATTCAAGCTTGCTCATAACCGGTACTTCAGTCAACCGGATGCCTCTGGTTCTGCTGGGACAGATTCTGGTTCTGGAAACAGGTGTGGAAAGGAAGAGTATGAGTAAAAGAAGGGATTGGAAATATGGAAAGAGGATTCAAGGCAGAAGTTCAGCCTCCATGAATCATGGCATGGAGAAGAGGAGAACACACACATCCCCTGAAAAGGACCCTGATGGGGTAGGTAACCTGAGATTTCAGGAACATCGTCATAGTTGGCCATTTCATTAGGATCAGTGTTTCCCAAACAGACTTCCCACATTTTGAAAACACAGGCCGTTTTTGAACACCAGTCAAATGGGGGGGGGGGGGGGGGTGG
>NDXB01017116.1:121326-155993 GCA_002631895.1 Agapornis roseicollis
GGGGGGGGAGGTGGCTGCTCTGAGACTCCTCTTAGAGACAACCAGCAGACCCAAGGTCTTCTCTCTGTTATTGTCTCAGCCGCTGCAGACCAAACTACCCACAGCTGATAATGATGTCTATGGTTTTTGTAACTACCTGTGTTCCCAACCCAGGCAGGCATCTCAAGGCCAGGCTGTCCATTTGCTTGTTATTCTCCTCTATTCCCACTAAGCCCTACCCATACCCTTCATCAGAGATTCTCCTACTGCACATGAGAGCAGCATTTTGATTTTGGAGTTTTATTGCCTCTGAAGGGGTAAAAGGAAAATCAGCAAACACCCACTTCGGCCAACAGCCTCAGCGGTAGGAAAAGCAGGACACAAACCACAGCGAGCACTAAGGAAACTCCTTCATTGTCATTCTGTTGACTGTAATTATACTGCAAGCAAGCATTTAGTGGGGCAACCTAAAGATCGCTCAAGTTTCTACTTCTCTCCTCTAGCTTTGGCCTACATCCATATTTGTGTATAAACCACTGCGCTTCCACACTGTGCTTGTCTTGATCTCCACGCTGCTACTGAGCCCATGTCTGACGACCTCTGGTTACCCTCCACTGAGTCATCACCGTGTTCTCTGGGCTGCTCAGAAACTGGGTGGGATATTGTTTAACTTGGAACTAACACAGATGTTATGTAGAGAAACTGGGCTACGTCCATTTCTGCTTCTGTTCTGCAGTTCCACAGGAGTTCAACAGTTAATTCTTATAGCAAGCGTGAATTCTGCCCTGGGTTTCCAAGACCCAGGACCAGTGGTTACATGCTTTCTCTCCACGTCCCATACAAAAAGAACAAAGATTTATTACAGCTCATTGCTGGAGAACCCAACTTTTCAGCTCTGACTTACCAAGTTTGCTCTTCAATCACTCCAAAAGCCAGCCTGCATGGGAATTACAATCATAGGGGCTGCAGACATTTGGAGTAGCCCAGTTGGAGCAAGTCAGTGCTGGCATGAAAGTCACCATCTAGCCTGCCACTTAATGGATCACATATTTCATAGGATCAAAGAGTGGACTGGGTTGGAAAGGACCTTAAGATCATCTAGCTCCAACCCCCCTGCTATTTGTTTTCTTTAGTTACTTTAGGAAGGAGGAAAAAGATTCTGAGTGCAATTTTGTGTTAGTCAGTGATCCTACTCTCTTGTCATCAGCCCCTGTTCCATACTGCTGCTATTTTAAACCAGCAAAGGAGTATGGTTTGTAGATCTGTCTTCACCCATAAACTGACATCTTAGTTTGGTTCTTTCTAGGGAAAATTAAACCCAGGGACTGCATCCCTGGTATCTTCGATGTACTGGCTTGTTAGAGATGGAGTTTCAGTTTTGCCTTAACCACCACTGGCTTTCAACAAAGGCCATGTCTTTCAAAGGAGACATCTCTGCTGGTGATGGGCCTGGCCAGAGTGCATGGTGCTGAGGGACCACAAAATACAACCGGGCAAGTGGAGCTGGCATGCACCAAGGAGAGAGTCAGAGTGAGCAAACCCTCAACAGAAAGATGACTGCTTGAAATCTGTTTCCATTTGCTGCTCTGATGCTAATTAAGCTCTCTGCAGATTGGGAAAGCTGCTGCTACAAGATTTGTGACATTTCTTAAAGATAATAAGGAAGATGTGGGCAGTATTTGTCTATTGAGACGATCTGCTAGAAATTCATCACAATATTTAGACTGGATTCTAAACCAAAACTGAAATTCCCACAAAATACTGTATTACCTAGAATAACACTCCCTGTGCCAGTCAGAAAACAAGCATACATTATAAATATGCATTATGCAGATCAGCGAGCAGTACTGTTTAAGTGCAAATCCAAAGGAGTTCCACTGAGGAAAAACAAGGTTCTATTCTGCTTTGGGAGGATCAATCTGTAGCAAGTATCCTGGGTTTTTCTTTTTCATCTCAATGTTTTTCCACTCATTATTTCCTTGTCTTTGAATGAAAGCGAGTTGACAAATTGGCCTGCTCGTATCCAAACCACATGCTGCTTGACTTCATGGCACTTGTGGTTTTAGGGGATTCATTGTTTGCAAAGAGAATATCTTTTGCCGGGAAGATCAAGCCTTCTGATGCAATCCCATGAAACCCACAAACCACCTCCCTGTTCAAAACTCCAGGGTTGGGGCATTTTTCCTCTTTCGGCTGCATTCTTGGCGAACGTTTCCGATCACAGGCCACAACTAGAATCCTGCAGAAATCCGACAAATTCGGTTGGCAAATCCTCTGGAGATTGTTGTGCTTGATGTGCAGAACGCGCCCTTCAGATCCCTCGCTACTGTGGAAAACGGCTTTCCTCTTCCTTGATGTCCCCACCCCTCTCACCAGGGATACGTTTATGAGGAATGAAAATAGATGCGTGCCTGGAATATCTGAGGACTCCAAGAATAATTCTTACCACCTGTATCAAGTACATTCTTCTGCAGATCATTTAGAAGTCAAAGAGGCACCTAATTCCCTTCCAAACATGCCAAATGGAGATTAAAATCCAACAAGCACATTATAACTAAAAGTGCTGGTTGTAGCTGCTCAATAATGAGTAAGCTCCACCTTGACTTACATGGGCTGAGACCCCAGCCATGGCAAAGGATGCCACCCTTGTGCACCTGAGCCACTAAAGCGGTCTTTGTGTCAAGGTATCAGATATGGAACAACTTCATATCCCAAAACTGTGTAGTACACCCTATAGCAACCCTGGCCTTTGGGTGGCAGCTCACTTCTGAGTGGAAACCTGACATATACAAGAGAGGTTTGCTTTTAATTGGTGCCTTTAATCAGCAGCCAGCAGTGTGCAGACAAAGGCAGTGATTTCATATCATAATCTGTGTCCTGAAGCCAAATGAGGTGTTGCTCACAGATATTTTGGGGGAAGGCTGCAGATAATGGTGAGTGCAGCCATCTAAGGACATTTCTTTATGAATAGGTTATATTATATATATATTTTATATATATTTTTATATATATTTAAATATATATATATAAAATAGGTTATATTTTGAGTCCCATTTTGTTATTCTAGTGAATCGAAGAAGCTCATTTCTTGAGGTGGGTAGAAGAAACGGAGCCAATATTGGTTAAGAAATCAGTCACATGCAATAGGGAACAAATAACTAATGCCAGAGTGCACCCTTAATGAACAACTGCTCTCTCGGCGTGCATTTGCATACCCTCACTTGATAAATGTCACCCCAGCAGTAAAGAGGAAAATCTGTTCACAACTGATTTGCTGTACAGAGCCCAGAAATGATAAATCTGCATCTCTAGTATTTTAAGAAATAAGCTGACACTATAGAAACCCTCCCAAAGCCCCTCTTCTCTCAGCCAAAACGTTCATTTCCTAACCCTACCTAATGTGTGTTGCAATAAGCAGCATCAGAGTGCAGGTTCAGTGAATAAACCCGGAATCATGGCATGTGAGAAAAAGCTCCTTCACAGCATGGCCTTGTTCCAGAACTACATATGGAAATTAATATCCTAATTAATAGGGGTTCACAAAGCACCGAATATTAAGGGCAGGCAGATAGAGCTGGAGGCTTCAATGTCACGACACACGCGGGGCACAGAGATTGGCAAAGATGTGTCTGATGTACAAAAACATTTGGAATTTTCTCCAGCCTTTCCAGGCCAATCCTCTGCGTGAGGATTAAATGCAAGTGTTCCACTGCACTCAAAAGCCAATTTACAACGATGTGATAAACCAACTACCAAATCCACTCTGTCTCTCCATCTCCAGCATTCTTAGACGCTGATGAAGCGCAGAAACTAAAGGGAAATAAACTGATAAATACGCCAGGAAGATTTTTAAGGGCTCATAATTCAGATCTTGTGAAAAAATTCTTTCTTCCTCCCTGTTTTCTAGTTTCCACCAAGAGGTGCAACAGCCAACAGGTTTGAACACAGGCAGTTGTGTGACTCCTGAGCCAGGCAAATGCTGCCCTTCCACTGGGAAACCACCAAACAGGCTACAGGAGCTTCCAGTTTCTTAGGTACCCCCTTTCTGGTTGGGTTTGCACTTAAAAGAAGCAGTGGCAGTTTTTAGTGCAGGAGGACTTAGCCCAGGCAACTCCAAAATGATGGGTATAGCACATGGTTTGGGGGTTTGGTTTGGTGTTTGATTTATCATAGGCTGACCATGGAAAATGTTGATCCTGTACTCTGAGGAAGCTATAGCTGCGATAAAGAAATGCTTTGGCTGCTCCCAATAGTTAAACCAAAGAACCGGAACTATCCTTCAAGAGCAGCTCTGGTATCCACCCAATAAAAATTGTATTAGACAAGCCAAAATCATGACTAACAAGAGACTGAATTCACAAACATGTCATATGTACAAATATTAATCCCATGGCACAGTATTGTCTTCCAAATGAAGCTGTGCTTGGACAAAGCCCCTCAGGGCAGGAAGGTTTTTGAGCAGTTGCCCACTCAAGCTTTCCACCCAACACTTCAACCACTGCAAAGACAACACATGGCCATGGGTGGGGAAAGTGCCAGAAGGAAATGTGAGGTATCACAATCACAGCCCACTGTTTACAAAACTGCTATGAGGGAAGGAGAGCTCTGACCAGTTAAAATACAGGAGCCATCAGTAAGGCAAAGGAATCAGAACTGTGATCACACAGCAGTGTTTGAATCGTTGGCACCAAACCTGCATGAAGGAAATGTCCTTAGCCAAGGGCAGGAAAGCTGAGAGCAGAAATACTGAGCTCTGTGCCCTGCTGTCATTGAGTGTGAAGCTGTCAACTCCACACTATGGTCCTCACGAATCATCTCACACTACAGCAGTATCTCCCAAGATCAGTGAGATGCTGGAATGGGTTGCCCAGGGAGGTTGTGAGTGCTCCATCCCTGACAGTGTTCAAGGCCAGACTGGATGAAGCCTTAGGTGACAGGGTTTAGTGTGAGGTGTCTCTGCTTATGACACGGGGGTTGGAACTGGATGATCTTAAGGTCCTTTCCAACTCGAACTATTCTATGGTTCTATGATTCTATCTGAGGCAGGCAAGCATCAAAATGTAGATTTTCTGCTGTGCCGGTGATGCCATCTCTGGACTACTGGTACCTTCTCTCATTCTCAGCAGGTGAAACACACTAGGCACATGACAGGAGTTCCTGAACCTCACAGAACTTGGTTCCATAACTAACCAAGCTCCATTTTCTTTGTCTTTGAGAGTTCAGCTACTTCCCAGGCAGATCCCACAATAGCAATTGCATTAAGTCTCTTTTCATGCCAACTGCTTGATGCTCATTCCTCACTCATGAATGTTGAGATGTCTATAGAATGTCTGACATCATCAGTGTCCTCACCCTCCCAATCTAAACGTCTGTGCTGTGACATGACAGGAATTTGTGGGTAGTCGAGCATCTTCCCTCTCTCTCAGAGCCCTTCAGAAGAGAAGGGTGCTACAAGTTTGCATTTCATGGAGACCTGGACATCTTTATGTAAGAAAACCCCATAGAGGCCTAGCCCATATACAGAAATTATGTGCAGTCCAGGAAGAGACTGCACCTGGAGGATGGAAGAGCACAGGAAAAACCTATGTGTACACTCACCCTGTCTCATCACTTCTCTTCAGGCCCTCCTAATGATAATGAACAATGATGGTAAGAGTGATGTAGAAAGCATTTAGAATAAGAGCATCACATTAATTACTGAATAAAGCTTGGCTAAAACAGTTTTAGGATGAAGGAATTTAACAAAACTTTTCCAATCCTGACTAGGTTCAGTCAAGATCCTTCAAGCTTCAACTGAATTAAGCTGGATGGGAGATTGTTTTAAACCTAAACCATTTGCTTCAGTCCACAGGAGGCCACAGAGATGCTGCGAGGGCTGGAGCAGCTCTGCTCTGGAGCCAGGCTGAGAGAGCTGGGCTGGGGCAGCCTGGGGGAGGGAAGGCTCCTGAAGGGGAGACCTGAGAGCAGCTCCAGGGCCTAAAGGGGCTGCAGGAAACCTGGAGAGGGGCTTGGGACAAGGGCCTGTAGGGACAGGCCAAGGGCAATGGCTTGAACCTGCCAGAACAGGGGAGACTGAGCTGAGCTCTTAGGCAGGAGCTCTTCCCTGTGAGGGTGCTGAGGCGCTGGCCCAGGGTGCCCAGAGAAGCTGTGGTTGCCCCATCCCTGGCAGTGCTCAAGGGCAGGTTGGACACAGGGGCTTGGAGCAAGCTGCTCCAGTGGAAGGGGTCCCTGCCTGTGGCAGGGATTGGAACTGGATGAGCTTTAAGGTCTCTTCAACACAAACCAGGTTGGGATTCTGTGATTTCTTTCCCAGTATGAATACTGCAGAATGGTTCTTTAGTTGGCAGTGCTATTCTGGATGCACCAAGTGCTTCATAGCATTTACTTTCCTGTATGTGGCTGGGCACTGCTTTGGTTACAGCATAGTTTCATGCCAGCTATTACACTGTCAACCCAAATTCAAACACTCCCAGTCGTTGTCCACAGACCAATGTACAACACTTAACACCTAGAACCCTGGAACTTCCTCCATATAAAATGCTGTCATGTGTTTGCACTTGAAAGAGATTTTCCTTCTGGAGCTCCAAACTGGCCAGGCCTGGGCCCAGTCAAGTCACATTTCCTGACCCACTCAACCTTGATTATCGTGACGGCCCCACCACACTCTGCAGCATTCCTTGCAAGCAAATGCACTTAACAGACCCTTTCATCCTTCTTCCTCTGAAGCTGCAAATCTTTTTTACTTCAGTGTGAGAACTCAGCAGGTCCAACATTCATGGATCAAAATTTCAGGCAAAGTCAGTGTATTAGGTAGAACTTAACAATTTTACCAGCTTCTGAGAGCAAGACAGGAGACAGCATCTATGGGGAGATAAAGGTGCAACTCTCACAGTAGAAGGACCCAATTTTCTTCTCCAACAACTTAACTTAATAGCAACCATTACGCAACACAGGAATCTCAGAGAAACCAACATATAGTAAGAAGAGGTACAGCTGAAGGGAAAGGGGATATGAAAGCATCAAAGGAATTAAATGGAGAAAAACCATCTTTCCATGACATCTGAAGTCCTCCAGTACTCACACTTCATTCTCTCACGTTCCCTCTCCTCTCCATAGAAAGTTCTATTCCAATGTTCCCGTGGTTACCTAATGTGCCACCACTCAGCCTGTGCACTGATTCACTGGAAACAGAACAGGCTGTCACTCCTCCTCATCAAGGATGCCAGCAGGCAGGGAGTGATACGAGTACTGTGCTGGGAACTCTGCTTCTGCCACCACAGAACTTGCCAGCTCCATCAATAGAAGTTTAAATATCAACACATGTCAGTAAAGACATATGACATAAGATACAAAATCTCACCTCTCCTTCATTTATCTTAAGCCAGGTTGGACACTGGGGCCTGGAGCAAGCTGCTCTAGGGGAAGGTTTCCCTGCCCGTGGCAGGGGTTGGAACTGAATGAGCTTTGAGGTCCCTTCCAACACAAACCAGGCTGGGATTCTGTGATTAAAAGCTCCAGGTGACAGAGCCTATTTAGGCTGGACTTCTCTTCCCCTGGAAGCCCTGGCGCACCTTCTAGGAGGACACTGCTCCACAAGCTCCCTGGCTGAAACAAACTTCTTGTCTCTTTGTTTTGTTTTCATGCGTAGTATGGGGGCTCTGTAAAACTGCCAGAGGAGACACAGAAAGCAGCTGAGTGCGGGAGAAAGAAACACTGGCAGCAGCATGTGCACATTGTGCAAGAGAATCTATAGTTGGAGATGGTTTGTAGCACAGACACCAAGCACCCTGTGAAACACTTCAGCTCTCCTGAGCACAGCTCCAATAGGCTTTGAAGTGTTGACATCACATCAAATAAAATGCATGGCAGTCCAAATCATTGCATTGGTTTTTCCCCCTCTCCTCACTTTGATGGCTTCTACAAAGCATTTTATATGGTTGAATAAATTTGAGTAAGTCTTTACAAGTAAATCAAACCAAAATGGTTTAAAAAAAAAAATATTGGATGCTTGCTACTGGCCTCCTTTGAAAAAATGAAGTGTGTTTCCAAATATGCTGCCTACAAGCTGGTGTGATGCAGCCTGATTGGTAAACAGCAGCGAAGATGAATCCCTCTCAAATGCACTGTGATTTTTCCTCCTCAGACAATCACTGCTTCCCAAATTAACAACCAGTTTGCTGATGAGCTGACAGCCCCCATATAAAAGTCAATTGTCTTCCCCCTCTCTTCCCTCCTGCCTTTTTGTGCAAGTGGCTCTGTGAGGTTGACAAAAATAAGATTTGCAAATTGAGATTAATTCCTAACGGGCTCCTTGGCCAGATCTCCCTCTATGTTGCAGCAGATGGACTTTTGTGTGAAATATTTTTCCTTAGTTGCTATAGAAACATGCCAACATATTTCTGCTGAAGTGATTTGCTGGAGAGCTGTTTGTTGTGTTGCCCAGCGCTGACAGGAGTGAATCATTTTTAGTCTTCAGTCAAGGCTGATTAAAACCTGGTCTCTGGGTGTCTTCCTGCTGCAAAGTGCTACGTACAGGAGGGACATACTGTTAAAGTCAGTATGTCTGGGCCATTTGAAGCAAGCAGGCAGGTGGAAGGTTAAAGTTACAAAAATGACTAAAAGCTAAGAAAACCCCCAAGGCTTACACACAATTGTATGTAACAAAAGGGCAGGAAAGTTATGATGACCCTTAAAAAAGGCATTTATAAAAGAATTGGTTCTAGAAGCCATCTGTGATAGAAACAACCTCCAAATGATATTGATTATGCAGAAGAACAGGTCATGTGCCTTTTCAAAAGGAACTGCTTGAAGGAACGAACAGAGTTCATCCATGGCATCTACTGTAATCCTACTGGGGATATGTTTTCTACTCCATCAGTGCCAAAATCCTTTGCTGTTCAGACTACACCGAACTTAACATTCTCAAGCTGAAGATGCTGGAGGCAGATGGCTCAAGCTGTCTATGCCCATGCTGCTTACAGGGTCACAGTCAAGTCTGTCCATATATCCAAGTTTCCCTGTCTGATGAGCCAGTCCTTGCCACAGTGACAGTAGCCATATCTAAGCCATGAAGCAGTTGGGCTTTCTGGTGTGTTTTCTTGTTCCCTTGTACCAGACACAGTCTGTCCCCAGACCTAGTGGCTGGGAAGCTAATGGAGAGTCAACATATAGGTAACACGAATGATCAAAGCATCTGACCTGTGAATCCGTGTTCCAGGGTCAGCTGAAGGCCATTTCACTCCTTCTTCCACTTGTGAACCTCAGCAGAACACACTGGGATCTACTGATGAAGTCTTCTGTAAGAACCAGGTCTAATGACACAGCAATTGGAGGCTCACCGCATTTCAGGAAGCTGCATGAGAAGAAGCAAACCCTGGGATGAGACTGAGGAAAGCAAACGTGTGGGTATGTCCACGTTATTAAACTGCTTGTTAAAACTAGACATAAATTTCACTCTTTTGGACACAATATGATGCAACTGAATGTTAAAAAGCTTGTTTCTTAATCGACTTTCCTCCAGCCTCCCTCCTTTTGTTAGCTAGCCGTGAGATCTGCTGTTCAGCCGCAGTACTTGAGCCTAACATTGGTGAGCCTTCAGAGGTGTTTAGAACAGGCTCTTCAAGTGGCATTTTTTCTCCATTTTAACATTTTCCTAATTTCTGTCCCTGTTTTTGATGTACACTCCCACAATGGCAGCTCTCCAACTCCTCTTACCTCCAAGTGAAGGGCAGGCTACCAGCTACCTTTATAGTTAAAGCCAATTTTGCTGCTTGGCCAGCTTGCAGGGGATCTTAGTCCATGGAATAGTTGATTCTCTGCCCATGGCCAGCATATGAGTCATCTCTCCAAGAAGTATAACCTCTGCTGTCCCTCACTGAGCCATCTAGGAGGCCTCCAGGGCCAAAAGACTCTCTGGATATGCCTAATGTTATTTCAGGATGTCCAAAGCTCCTGATTTAAAGATAACTTGAAGGAGATGGAGGAACAGGGAAGCTGATCTAGTTTGGTTCTTGGTCCCATGAGTGTAAGCCTGGAGTAAGCCCACATACGCTAGAGAAACATAGCAGAAGCAGAAAACACTACTCTAATCCAGGTTCTTTCAGTGCCCAACTTGATGCCCTCATTGGGTTACTTGGATTTCCATCATCCAGAGCCCCATACTAGCACATGTAAACTCAACCCTCCACCCTCTGGGCTAACCAGGGAAGTACATTTTTATGTCTGTGGCATAAGAATCTGGCTGCAGAGGCCAATCTGTTATTTGATGAACCATCACTGTCCTGCTGAGCCTGCATGTCTAGGAGAGGACATATTCCTGTCAGCAGTAATAACTTCACCTCATGCAGAGTTTGTAAGACTAGAGTAGGGCTCCCCGCTTGGAGATTCAAGTTCCCTTTGTCTGGGGGAAGAGACAAGTTTTGGGATGCTTCACATTCATTATATCTATTCTCCAGGTGCTTCTGCAATAGTAACAGGAAAAAAGTCAAAATTCCCTGCCAGCCATCATATGATCTCCACAGTTGTGGAGCATGAACTTTTCTGGAGGCTCCGGTACTGGAAACTGTTATGCTTGTTCATTTGGACAGGTAGATAGTCCTCCTGAACTCCATCAGACATCTTGCAGATTGATGGAAAACACTGCTCTGCTTTCCTTGGCATTGGGCAGGAGTTGAGAAGTATCCTTCAAGAATTAAAAAAAAAGAGAGAAAAGTTGGCCAAAAGTTCTATTTATGAAAAGAAATGAAGCTTCAAATGCTCTTCCTCAACAAAGACTCCCCCTCTGTTAGAGACGGGGATCAGGCAGACCCTTGGGCTGATCCACGATGGGATTCTCATGCTCCTGAGTTAAGTTTGCTCCAGATCAAAGTATCTTTTCCGTAAGTGTCAGGGAGAATTGCATTAATAAAAGAGTAGTTCTGTTTTCATGCTATTTGCCTTCTGGCACTGATGCCTACACGGTTGACTAAAGACAGATAAGGGGTGGGGACGAAGCATCAGGCTCCAAATTTCCTATGTATTTAATAGCAGATCATTTGGAAGGGTAATAATGCTCCTGTCACAGAACACAAAGCATGGATTAGGTCTCACTGAAATTACCACAGGATTCAGCTTGCTTTTATGGGCTCTACTTGTTTCCTATTGAGGAAGACAGAAAATACCAACCAGAAATATTTGTTGCAAGCTCTGAGGTTTCCCCTTGGCCACAGCTGATAGTACATCTTGTGAAGTCAAGTTCTTCTCAACCCTTTTAACCTGTGCTGCTGGGATTTATCTACCATAGCTGCTAGATGTCATTCCAGGGAAGCAATACGTTTCCATTTCCAGCCTCTAGGTGCATTGCCTGTTCCTAGTCAGTGCTATGAGAAAAGTAGAAGGGTTTTCCCCATCTCCTTCATTTTTGCCAGTTCCTCCCTGACTCTCCAAAAACCCAAACCAAACAACCCCCTTCCTGACTTACCAGACCTATAACAACGTGAAAACACATCACCTCCAGCACAGTGCCCAGGTGGAAGAGGAAAGCCCTCACCTATGCTAAGAGATGCAATACCCCAAGAAATTGTTTCAGTTCTGGGAAGTCTGCACTGTGAAGGAGCTCTTTTGATTCTCCCCAGAGCCTTTTCCCTACTGTATGTAGCTCTTTTTCACAAGGTCTCTGTGAAGTGATCCACCTCCTGAAGCACACTGCTCCGCTGCCAAAGGAATGCCACCTCCTTAGACACAAGGTCTCTGTGAAGCAGCGGTGACTGTCTCTCGTCCAGGAATATTTCTGATGTAGGCAAGCAGGAAGCTTGCTTCTAGGCTGACTTGACGTTTTTCCATGAACACACAAGTCAGAATCTTTCAAGACAAGAGAATACCATCTTTTTCCATGTTTGTGCCTATCATGGTAACATTTAGCTATGAAAATGGCAGTGGAAATTAAACCTGAGAGAAATCCATAAACAACAATGACCTTATTCAGGGCAGAATTACATCAGTTTGGATGTGTTTTGGAGGTAACTTGCAGATTCCTTACACCTGTAAGTTCTCAAGGGGTCAGTGGTGGGTATGGGAACACTGCCCTACCACAGCACACCCAGCTGAGAAGTGTCCTTAGGCTGTGTATCAGACATTCAGTGACCAGAGGAGGGAATTCCCACTATGGTTTGGGTAGGAGACTCAGACAGGAATACACATGCTAATCATTACAGTTTTCAAGATAACAGTGATAAAGAGGAGCAGCGCGAGAGGGATGTGGGAGTTTGGCAAAAGAGACACGGGGCTGGAACTCTTTTAACTTAGATTTAGAACAGATTGAGATTAGGAAAAAGCTCTTCCTTGTGAGGGTGATGAGGCGCTGGCAACAGCACAGCCCAGCAATACCAGGGATGCTCTCCCCAGGGCTATCAGTCAGCCTCTTGGAAGCAGAACCAGTGATGAAATGCATCGAACAGAGTAAAAAGATATCCTAAAAGCTGCTGCTGAGAATGATACTCTTAAAAGTGCCAGCTTGCTCCGAGTCAGCAGAACACCCTATGTGCTGCCACAGGCTGAAGTGCCACATAGGCAGGTAGACTGCTGGAAATAAAACGTGCTGCAGTGACGATGGAGCCAAGGTGTGTCACAACCTGGGGAAGGAACTAGAGCTGTCCCTCTGCAGTGCTGGCAGCTCCTCTGCTCCTGCTTGGGCATGCAGAGGCGCAGATGTGTACACTGGTGGCTGTGCAGTCGAGCAGTGCACAGCACTCAGCCACCTCTCTCCAACTAACTTTGATGCCTTTATACACAGACTGTCACTACACCTCACAGATGTTATCAAAATGAACACAGAACCACGGACTGTTCTTTAAGATCCAGTTCCAACCCCCTGCCATGGGCAGGGACACCTCACACTAGAGCATCTCACCCAAGACTCTGTCCAACCTGCCCTTGGACACTGCCGGGGATGGAGCATTCACCCTCTGACAGTCACGGCAAGAACCGCAAATATTATTTCCTCCCCTTCCCTCTCCTCTTCCACAATTCACACCTTAATTCTGATTGTGAGTCTGTTCCTATTGGGTTTGCTTTTATATTCACTCAAATGCTCATTTAAGGCATATTTCAGTATCCCGCACTAATACATGAGATGTAACACCAGATTCCACAAAAGCTGCTGCCAGACTCTGACACAGAGACAAACAATCTAGACAGGGATTTACCCAGAGCTCTCCCAACAAGAACCATGTACATACATGCGATTACATTGTGTGAAAGCAAAAACCACAACATTTATTTTAAGCTTTGCTCCAGCCAACACACCTTATGTTATTAGCCTCATTCTCTTGGATGCCTCTGGGGAAGACAGCTTACTTCTTTCCCTTTCTTTCCCAGTGCCTTCTTCCAGTTCTTTTGGTTATTGCAATTATGCTTTATCCAGCCTGGGAGCAATGACCCTTCATTTGCATTAATCACAACTACCCAATGTATTTGGAATTCCAAACACAGTGTGAATCCAAGCGGCAATCCTCTCAGGAAAACATCTCCCAATGAGACATATAAAACGTGCTTCTATTCACCACGTGCTTGAACGGCATTAGCAGAGCAGGCCCTGCTGGGTTACAAAACAAAGCTATGGATTCTGTAGGTGACCCTCTCGGAGGCAGGGGGCTCTATGGGACATGGGGGAAGCTTCTAGCAGCTGCTCACAGAAGCCCCCCTGCTACCAAAACTTTGCCATACAAACCCAATGGAATAGCTCGATCCTAAACAGTCCTGTGCTGGGGCTTCCCTTTGGGTGCAAAAGGGATACCTCCCTACCACCATTTGGTTCAAATGGATGGCAGACACACTAGGGCTGTTCTTGTCAGCTGGAGCTGCTATAACATAGATAGTCCCTTAAGTGAAAAGATGCTACGCAATGAGGTTTACATGGAACATGGAAGACAAGGCAACTCCTCAGCTCACGCAAGTGCTCATGGCTCTCCTGACTCCCCTTTTCATCTGAAGACCTGCCCTATCACTCCAGTAAAGCCCAGGAGTCCAAGCTTGTGTCACTCATTCCCCAAAGCCTAGTGAGCTGACGTAAATCACTCTTCCACTACAACAATTTCTATCAGTAGAAATCTTTGCCTTTAATTTACATCTTTCGTGCTTCAGTGTTTCCTATGTTACTGAAAACTGAACCCTCCAAGTGAATCAAGGTGTTAGAGGTAAACTTGGAGCTAAAGCAGCAAAAAACCTGGGTTTTCAAACATACATCAGTCCAGTAAGCCCCATTTATTAGTAGTCTCTGAACCCACAATCTCATACTAGCTTACCAAGAGCAGTGAATTAAAGATGGTGACGATCCAAAGAGGCTTCCTTCAGTCTGGTCCTTAAAATTCCTCACTCCATCCTTGGAAATCTTAGTTGAGATATTATTTACGAGGCTCTGCAGTAAGAACCCAGTCTGGGTGCCATAAATTACTAGCAGCGAGCTAATGGTTTAACTTTTTTTCCAAACACAACATGCACTCCCTCCTGTTAACTCCCTCTTGTCTGCGCTGCCTGCAGGAGCGCGCCCCTCCAGCAGCCTCCTGCCTGCCAGCAGAAGATGCCAACAGCCAGAAGATGTGAATAACAGCCCCCGGGGAGCTCTCCTAACAACACTGCAAAACTGACTTCATAGCGAGAGGGGTCACAAAGCAGCCAGGGAGCAGGGATGGGAAGGAGGGGAGATGTTGTCTCCGCTTGGAAATATTTTCTCATGGGATGGTTCAATACATAAAATCTTAGAATCAGGAATGGTTTGGGTTGAAGGGACCTTAAAGCTCATCCAGCTCCAAACCCTGCCACGGGCAGGGACCCCTTCCACTGGAGCAGCCTGCTCCAAGCCCCTCTGTCCAACCTGGCCTTCAACACTGCCAGGGATGGGGCAGCCACAGCTTCTCTGGGCCATCACCCTGGGCCAGCGCCTCAGCACCCTCCCAGGGAAGAGCTTCTGCCTCAGAGCTCAGCTCAGTCTCCCCTGTTCTGGCAGGTTAAAGCCATTGCCCTTAGCCTGTCCCTTGTCCAAAGCCCCTCTCCAGGTTTCTTGTCAGCCCTCTTATGCACTGGAGCTGCTCTAAGGTCTCCCCTTCCGGAGCCTTCTCTTCTCCAGGCTGCCCCAACCCAGCTCTTGCAGCCTGAATCTGACATACAGGCAAAATCCAAAGGTAATAAAAGTATCTGTGGACCAGAATTTGATGGCCATGGTGAATCTTGCTGCCAAAGAAGCTGGATTTCTTGAAAGCAGCTCATACTATGAACAGCTTGTTCAATAAGAACAAAGTGCCAGGATCTGTGCCAACACTTCCCCCCACTGTCCCCATAAGAATTAAAGCAGCTTATATTTACTAAGGACCTGATAGCACTGCAAATCCAATGTTAATTTTAAAACATTCTGCATTCAATACAAATACAAAGCTCTTGCTTGAGAAGCAACACAAAATTCAGGGCCATAAAGTCATATATCTAAAACTGCAAAAGCATCCCTACTTCTCAAGCAAAGTTCTCATTTAAGTCTTGGGACAAGCTAACAACCAAAGCTAATACTGGTAGGTCCAGTATCACTGCAGGAAGAAAAAGTCACCACAACAAAGGCTCCAAATTGAGGGTTCCTGCCACCTCCAAACTCATTCTGACATTCATTATTCTGCCTTTTGCAAACTATACGTTTCTGTGGCTGAGTCGTGATCATCTTCACTAAGTAGAAAGGGGTTTCAGCTTAATTCTTTCATTATTTTAATCTGGTGCATATCCTACCTGTATATAAACTATGATCCAGGTAAGAAAGCCAAGAATCTTTACAAACACATACTTCATTTATTCAGTGCTGTTACGAAGTGGAATTCAATGGGAAATGCACCCATGTAACTGAGAGAACGCAGGACTGGAAAAGGACAAATCAGATGTGCATATGTTCCTGTAATACAGCTCTGCCTACAGCCTAGAGTTGCGCAGTGAAGCTCTCAAGGAGTCAGCTTAAATTCATTAAGCTTGTTAAAGCTTCCATGTGGATGTGGTGTACTACAACACAACTGTAAACCAACTGCCTCTGAAACACCCTTCTCTTCCCCCAGTGATGAGACTCTGAATGAACCCAAAACTGAATCATTTGTACCTGGCATAACTTTTAGCAGGAAAAGAACTGGTTTCTATCACTTGAATTATGCAGATTAATTGGTAGAAGATATAAATGTACCTTGTGTTTGACATGGGACAATATACAGCAAAGCAGGAAAGTTGACAGGTGAAAGCATCTGCCCTCACCAAGCCTATTTCTTTGCCAGCAGAGTGAATGGCTGTAATTGTAGAACCACAGAAGGGTTTGGGCTAGAAGGGACCTGCAAAGCTCATCCAGTTCCAACCCCCTTGCAGAGAGCAGGGACATCTTCAACTAGATCAGGTTGCTCAGAACCACATCCAGCCTGACCTGGAATGCCTGCAGGGATGGAGCATCCACCACCTCTCTGGGCAACCTGTGCCAGTACTGCTGCGCTGGTACTGAGACTGAGGGGGGGAGAAGCAAATCCCCTGTCACCACCGTTTAAAGAAATTACTTCTTCCTTCCCAGTGAAAGGTACTTTCCAAGGTGGTCCCCTTTAATCAGCCACTGTCACAGCCCTGTTTGCTGAGTCAAGAGGTCAAGCCTTTTCTACCAGTATTCTGGATTAGCAGTCACAGGGGAAAAGCGGAAAGCTAAAGACAGGGCCTGTAGGACTCCTGCCTGCGTGCAAGCTGAAAAAGAGAACAGAAGGAAGGAGATGTCATTTGCAATACCTGAGAGGGGAATGGAAGCTGTAGGATTCAGCTTCATAATGAACCAAGCTCGCCATTGGAGCTGTAGAAACAGACTTGGAGTCTGCAGAGCACCAGGGGACCCTGCTTGTAGAAGGGAAGGATAGCAGGATACTCTCTGGTTTCAGCAACTCCCCTTGTCCTCATCTACAGTGTCAAGAAAAGCCGTGGCTCAGAGGCAAATGGTGCCAACTGCTTTTCTCCAGGCATTCTGCCTAGAAATGCTTCATCCCTGCCAAGTCACCTCCTCAGCAGAATATATTCCTCCAAAGGAAGTGAACTGTCTGAGGGCACATAGCTCTGCTTAGAGATACTTCTTAAAAGCACTCCCCACCCCAACACCTGATGCTCTCCTGCGTGGTGAGGATTCAGATGAGCTCTGAGGCAGAAGCGCTTCCCTGTCAGGGTGCTGAGGAGCTGGCACAGGGTGCCCAGAGAAGCTGTGGCTGCCCCATCCCTGGCAGTGCTCAAGGCCAGGTTGGACACAGGGGCTTGGAGCAAGCTGCTCCAGTGGAAGGGGTCCCTGCCTGTGGCAGAGGTTGGAGCTGGATGAGCTTTGAGGTCCCTTCCAACCACTCTAGTATTCTGTGATTCTATGATTCCAATATCCCATCTCTATCGACACAGCTTTGATCATCCAGGAAATCTTTGCTTAAATAGAACTGGTTTGCTCCCAGAGTCCAAGAGATTTTCTGGAAATAAATCTTTCCTCTTAAACTGACTGCAAACCACTGCAAAGGCTCTCCAGACATGGAACACCCTGAACCTGAAAACCTCACTGGATGGCATGAAGATAGCAGCATCTTCAAGGAGGAGTAGATGCACGCGAAGCGTTCTGGGCTGACGACAGTCTTAGGAGACAGGGTCCTCCACGCAGCCAAGAGATACAAGGGGTGAGCAGCAGCAATTCACACCTTCCGCAATACTCTTCCCTAACAGGGCTCACTCGTGCACTGATGGCTCAGTAGAGCATGGAAATGAATTTGAATCACTTTTACTGGACTGCTTGCTGCTACCCAACATATTTGCCCATTAGCGAGAGGAACACTGCAGTTCCTCTTACCCCTTCCAGAGACATTTCAAATAGGTGGAGGTTTAAATACCACAAGTTAAAGCTACAGACACAAACTGCATATTTGTTTGTGTGAATCCGCACATGGCTAACCTTACAGAATGTAAACCAACCCCTAATAATGGGACCCAGATTGAAATGGAAACCAGCTCTCCACAATGAGATACAGATTCTCATGGCTGAGAAGTCTGCAGTCAGCTACAATAAAACTCAAGAGCTACAGCCCCGCCAGCCCCTGAGTCTGCACAAATATCAACTTTCCCTTTCCTCATTGTTAGCAGAGCAGCTTGGCCCTGGCATGCCACCACACTATTAGTAAACACACGTTATGGTGAGCACAGAACAGAGATCACCACCACCAGCAGGAAAATGAGGGAAGAAATGACACAACCAACTGACTCCAAAGGAAACAACTGTAGGACCAGGAGGCAGCCCAAGCTGGAAATGTCACTGTGGTACCTGATGCCTTCTGCCATCCCCCTGAACTCTAAGCAATGGGTGAAGCCAGAAGAGAAGCTGTGAAAAACACACAAGGTTTCTGTTTTCACTGAAAATGACTCCAGATAAACAGACTATTCCTTAATTGCCACACTGACAAATACAACCACATACATGCACCCAGCTATGATCTTTCTGCCTTTTAACTACCACAAACAGTAACAAGACCATAGAAAATCACAGAATCCCAGACTGGTTTGTGTTGGAAGGGACCTTAAAGCTCATCCAGCTCCAGCCCCTGCCACAGGCAGGGACCCCTTCCACTGGAGCAGCTTGCTCCAAGCCCCTGTGTCCTACCTGGCCTTCAACACTGCCAGGGATGGGGCAACCACAGCTTCTCTGGGCCAGCGCCTCAGCACCCTCACAGGGAAGAGCTTCTGCCTCAGAGCTCAGCTCAGGCTCCCCTGTTCTGGCAGGTTCAAGCCATTCCCCTTGGCCTGTCCCTACAGGCCCTTGTCCAAGGCCCCTCTCCAGGTTCCCTGCAGCCCCTTTAGGCACTGGAGCTGCTCTCAGGTCTCCCCTTCAGGAGCCTTCTCTCCCCCAGGCTGCCCCAGCCCAGCTCTCTGAGCCTGGCTCCAGAGCAGAGCTGCTCCAGCCCTCGCAGCATCTCCATGGCCTCCTCTGGACTTGCTCCAACAGCTCCAAGTCCCTCTTGTGCTGTTGCTCCAGAGCCCTACACAGGACTCCATATGTGTTAAGAGAATTACACAGTGCTTCTATGCGATCCATCCACGCAGGGGACCACAAACCCTTGGCTACCCAAGCATTTGACAGAGTCTGATGCTTCCTGCTGAATGGGATTTCAGCTCAGTGAACTCCCCGGATTTATAAAGCTTGAATCAAAGCTTTTCACTGCTGTGAAAAGGCTCCAGGCTGCCAGAGGCCCAGCACTGTCACTGCAGCTGCTCCCATTGCATCCCTCTTCTGCAGGACCACCCCCTTTCTCTCCACATGTCTTAGACCACTGGAGGCACTGACAACAAACATGTCTGAGGGACCAATGCAGAACCCACCACACCATCAGGAACCCTGTGCCCTACTGCTGTCTGTAACATCTGCACTGTACTTTGTTATCACTGCATAAAAGGAGAGCTTCCAAGTCTTGGTCTGACATATTTTAAAACAACTGTGTGTAAGACCACAGCTAAAAAGCAAGAATAGATCAGAAAGTACAAGAGAGCAACATGAACTTGGAACACTACTCCCTGCCACAGGCTGTTGAGCAATGCACTGCCCCTTTAGAGGCAAGCAGAAAAAGCTCCCTAGAGTGATCACAGTATGGGCAGATCCAAGCTGGGCTCAGCTGATGCCACATAATATCTCTACAGTGGAGATGTTCAGGTTAGAAGCTCTTCCCTGTGAGGGTGCTGAGGCGCTGGCACAGGGTGCCCAGAGAAGCTGTGGCTGCCCCATCCCTGGCAGTGTTGAAGGCCAGGTTGGACACAGGGGCTTGGAGCAAGCTGCTCCAGTGGAAGGGGTCCCTGCCTGTGGCAGGGGTTGGAGCTGGATGAGCTTAAAGGTCCCTTCCAACACAAACCAGGCTGGGATTCTGTGATTTTCNGGCCAGGTTGGACACAGGGGCTTGGAGCAAGCTGCTCCAGTGGAAGGGGTCCCTGCCTGTGGCAGGGGTTGGAGCTGGATGAGCTTAAAGGTCCCTTCCAACACAAACCAGGCTGGGATTCTGTGATTTTCTGTTCTGCACAGAGAAACTGAAGGATTTTTGCCAACTGTAAATATGGAGACCCAGAGTGAGATCAAGGACCAAGTCCAACAGCAGATGGTGAAGGTGATGATGGATCTTTGAGTTTTAGCTAGAAAGTGACCCTAAAGATATGAGAGTATAGAGCAGGAAGATGAACTGACTAGACAATGCCCAGGATGAAAAAGAACTCAAAATACACAATGAGCCTTGAATGTAAATGGCCAGAGAAAACTGAGAACTTGAGGACAAAAAAGCAGGGCCACAGGAACCTCTCCATTTGCCCAAAGGAGAGTGAGAAATAAAACTGTATCACAGAGGTAAAAGAAAGGCTTAGAAGAGAGTGATAAACTGGAGCTCCTACTTCTGAGACTGGAAAAAAGCAGGACAGAAATGAGAGAAGGCAAGATATCCTAAAAAGGAGGAGAGAACATACTGCAATTTATCAGTACAGTCATGGATAAGGCATGCAGATGTGGTGCTTAGGGACTTGGTTTAGGCGCAGACTTAGCAGTGCTGGGTCAATGGGTGGACTCAATGATCTTCAAGGCCTTTTCCAACCTAAATGATTCTGTGATTCTAAGAAGTGGAGGACAAAAGCAGCAAGCTGGAAATAGCCAAGAAGTGCCTGTGATGATGCAGCCAGAAGCTGTGCAAAGACATGCTTTGGGGGAAGATCTATGGTCATTTTCAGTGTGAGAATTAGAATTTTTCTTGATAAATAAACCCTAGTTCTAAGGCATGTAAAGGTAGTAAAGTATAGGTGCTCTCATTTGGCACCAGATGTGCAAGCAAGTCAAGGTTGCTTTATATATTAAGACAGGAGCAAATGGACGCATAAAAAAGAAGGGCACATGATTTGTACTCCTGGTATCCTTTAGGAAACTTTATTCTTACCTACATGTTTCCAAGTCCTTTTGGATCTGTTTTAGATAGATGCCCTTGCACAAACGTGAGTCAATGTCTTTATTTCTGCAGCAAAAGAGAGGAAAATGTGTCTGAAAATCTTTATCCTCTCTGCCTGGGGGAAAAAAAAAGCAGTATTCCACAACTTGTTAAAGTTCCCAATATTGGATGCAGATGAGCAAAAATTGCTCAGCAATTTTAGCAACATCCTCATGGAATCTGGAAAACTGGTTCGAAACAGCAGTTCTCAAGAGGAACTGCTGGATACAGCTCATAAAGCCAGCTCAAACAGAATCCCACTGCTGGCCTCGGCTGGACTGTCCCAGCTCTTACCTCTGACCTGGACCATGTCGCCAGCAGCAATTTCCTCTGGAATGCCCACTCCATGGAAGGAACATCTGGTATGTCCATATGGGGCTGGACAACAAGTGCATTTGCTGGACATCCTGTAGAAAGGGTAACCTCCATCATGCTAAACCTGTAAGTGGGAACAAGGACACTTTGAAGTTAACAGTCTATTAAGATGAAGGGGGAAAATTCACACCCTTTGGTGCTATTGTTTTAGTTGGGCTCCAAACTGGGGAAGCAGCACTGGGGTGATTCACATTAAGAAGCCTACAGTAACGCTGGCAAGCAAGAGAGGTAGAGAACTGAAACAAAATGAGTTTAAAAGCTGGAAAATAGAGCAAGACCTGCAGGAAAATGCTAAATCCATAAGGTCCATACCCCTTTCAGTACAGCAAAGCTAGATGTCCTCAAAGACTAAATAAAGCAGAGTTGTTCAGTGCATGATGTGAGGTTGATATAACGCACACTACAAAGTGGCTGTTGCAGTGTATTAGCTGAGGGGCTGTCGTAAGAAGGGCAGATGGCAACAGCTTGGCAAACGGGTTTTACTACTTACCAAATGGTATCTATTCATCTGACCAGCTCAAGAAAACCCAACATTTTGTAGTTTGTATCATTTTCTTCTCTCATTCCCTCTGCTGACACAAGCATGGCCCTGTTAGGGGAGGGGACACATTTCCAGTGTGTTGCTTACTTCCAATTTGGATCCAAATGTCAGTCTTGAGACTTACAGAACCTGAGCTTATAGAAACCAACAAATCACACTAATTGAGCCTTGACAAAATACTTGCTGTTTCAGGATGTATTTACAGTGGTTCTGAATCTTACAATAGTGCAATTGGACATTTAGCATCACTTCTGGATTGAAACAATCTGATTTTCCCTGACCTTTGCAGGGATTTAGCTGTAACTGTTCAGAATGGACTCACAGCACAATTTATGGTGTGCACAGGGAAGAAGCTGAGATGCAGTTTGTTGTAAGGATGGCTGCAGAAGAGAGAGGGCAGTTGGTAATCAAACACGTGTGGCTGGCCCCTGAAACATACATAGACCAGACCAGAATAAGTATGAAAGTACTGGAGCTATTAAGGGTAAAGAAAATGGGTTACTGATCTTAAAAGAAACTATATCTGGTTTTAACACTCTGTGGTGTTAGTGAGTCACCCAGAATACCAAACCCAAAGCATCACCAGTAATAAGCAGCATGTGAGGACAATTTAAAACTCTCAGCTTAGCTAGCTACAGTTGAACCTGTCTGCCTTCAATTAAGTAAACATACGCATTTTCACAATAATTTGTGATTTAAAATGTATATTCTGCACACGTTTACCATTTCAGAGAAGCAAAAATCAGCATCCACATCAAATGGAGGGAGAGGCCAAGGGCAATGGCTTGAACCTGCCAGAACAGGGGAGACTGAGCTGAGCTCTTAGGCAGAAGCTCTTCCCTGGGAGGGTGCTGAGGCGCTGGCACAGGGTGATGGCCCAGAGAAGCTGTGGCTGCCCCATCCCTGGCAGTGCTCAAGGCCAGGTTGGACACAGGGGCTTGGAGCAAGCTGCTCCAGTGGAAGGGGTCCCTGCCTGTGGCAGGGGTTGGAGCTGGATGAGCTTTAAGGTCCCTTTCAACTAAACCACTCTGTGATTCTAGGAATACCTTTACCTAAGCTAAAGATCCTTTCTCAGTATTTTCATGTTCTTCTGGTTACCACAACTAATGTCAAGAGCTGGGAAAATTACTTCTGGAGCATGAACATCCTGTCCTTTCTCAACAAAGTCCTAATTTCCCAAACACCATCTGTCACCAGTGACGGCCCAGTTTGGGAAGGAGAAGACTGGCTGGCATGGGCAGCTCCCAGCTATAGCCATCACAGAAAAGGCTCTTCGTGACTTGGGACAGTCCAGCCAGGAGAAAGATCTTCAGAGAAATCAGTGTAATTTGCACAAGTGATGCTGTGTTAAGGTGAATGTAGGACCAACTAAAACTGCAGCCTTCTCCTATGTGCCCCTTCCTTCCCTGAGGCCCATTTCAATACATGAAAAGCGTAAGAATTATTGAGACTTGGTTACTGGAGGTTAAGAAACGAGCAAAAAGCTACATTTCTCTCAAGGAAAAAGCAAAAAAGAGAGAGGCTGTTTGTGAGCATGGGGTTGGGCAGAGGCACTGCCTGGCAGTGCAGCCACTGTCTCTAATGCCATAATGAAGATAAGCAGATGAAAAGGGCCACTGCGGATTGCCACTGCTTGCAGTTAAGTGCTGGGTTTGTAAAATAATGCCTTCTGATTCATTTTCTGGTTACATTATGGTTCTCCAGGCAATTATATTACCACAGAGGGTTTTAAACCGGATTCTTGAGTAAACAGACAAATGAGTTGAGAAACCCAAGCAATGCTCTTTATCACACAAGGTTTGATGAGCATTATGATTGACAAAAGCCAATCCCTCAGCTTCCTACCCCTATGCCCATGCCCTTCAGGCTTACAAAGGCTTTGCACGCACAGATCCCAGAGAGGATCTTTCGCCTGCAGCTATTCTCAGTACATCCACAGCTGCACAACCCCCTTAATAAATCAACAGGAAAAGGATTTCTTTTGCTGTGAAAATCAGGGAGTGGGTGGCAAAGGGAGAAATGCAACTCTCAGCTTGTACAAGGATGTGCTTTGGCAGTGGAGGAGCTGGGGGAACCTTTCCCTGGGGGGAAGCCAGCTTGCTCCAAGGCCCAAGAGGTCTTGCTGGCTTTGCCCCCCTAGCAGCCCATCCTGCTCCTCGTCTGGCTCCCTGTGAAGGAGCAATGATCTCATCACTGTAATTCACTTTCTTTGAAGGACTTTCTCTCCGCTCTCATTAGGATGCTTAACCTGCATGGTCTTGCCCTGTTAGCAAGCCAGGACTAGGGATAAGACAAGGAATGCAGACTAAGGGAGGGATCTCAGCTGGTTTTTGTTTATCCCCAGGGCTGCCAAGAAAGGGAGCTTGGGCACCTGGAGATGGGCCAACCCATCACCTCTGAGCACCCACATCCCTTTGGGGTTCAGGTAGCTCCACCTCCTGGGTGCCCCCCACTGCCCTGTCTTGGTTATGGGTGCTCCATGGGACAAGGAACTTGCCCTCACAAGTCCTACCCATGAAGAAATAAAAGCAAGCACGAGGCAGCTCATCCAGAGCTCCCACGTAATGTATTAGCAGCACTTCCAGATCAAAGCATTTGGGCTTTGCACTGAAATATTCTGTTTTGAAGCTGAAAGTGTAGGCTTCCAGAGGTTTGTGTGTGGTAAGGGGAAACTGTTGAAGACAGACATGCTTGGTGAAATGCTCTCCTTGGGGTACGAGTGACCTCCATGGGCACTGTGCGTACATCCCCAGCACCACAGCCCCTTGCATCACTGCCTCTCCATGGACCAGATCTGGCAAGGCCTGCTGCATCCCGTGCTCCCTGTGGAACTGTGTCAACACCATGTTGGAATCTGAGTGTTTGAGATTATTTCTTCTTTACATATTTTTCTTGTTAACTCCCAGAAGGAACATCTCATCCTCCTTAAGAAAACATTTTAGCATCTCATTCAGTAGAGTTTATTGATGAAGCAGGGAAGTGCTGATGCATGCTTCTAGCTTTAACCCTCTGCTTAACAGCCTGCTCTAGTGGAAGGTGTCCCTGCCCATGGCTGGGGGTTGGAACTGGATGAGCTTTAAGGTCCCTTCCAACCCAAACCAGGCTGAGATTCTATGATCCTATGACTACAGGTGCTGCTGACCTTTGTAGGGCCATAATTACATGGATCTGGAACCAAGTTCTGAGGCCAACCAGTGCAAAGCCACCAGAACTGATGGCATAAGAAGGTTCTGCAGGATTTGGCCTGAGAGTTTTTTCATAGAATCCCAGATTGGTTTGGGTTGAAGGGACCTTCAAGCTCACCCAGCTCCAACCCCTGCCATGGGCAGGCACCCCTTCCACTGGAGCAGCTTGCTCCAAGCCCCTGTGTCCAACCTGGCCTTGAGCACTGCCAGGGATGGGGCAGCCACAGCTTCTCTGGGCCATCACCCTGTGCCAGCGCCTCAGCACCCTCCCAGGGAAGAGCTTCTGCCTCAGAGCTCAGCTCAGTCTCCCTTTTTCTGGCAGGTTCAAGCCATTGCCCTTGGCCTGTCCTCCCTGTGCCCAAGTGTCCAATCTCTCCAGTAGGCACTCAGGGGCTGTGAGATCAAGAGAGGACAAAGGCTCTGAGGGTCTGCTCTGCTGCTGCATGAGCTGTACCCCCAAGGAAGCCAACCAGAGGGAGAAACATGATTTCTAGAGAGATTTCTGCAACAAGTGGCAGAAAGGCAGTGGACAGTGAGCATACTGATATAGAAACAATGTGCTTATGCACCTGGCAGGGGCCATTCATTCAAGCTGTTTAAGAGGTTACTGTGTTCAAGCCAGGTGCTACTGAGTGGATAAAACAGACCCAAAGTGAAGAATGAGGTTGGAAGCATCTGGATGTTACCGCCTCACTTCTAAGTTGGCAGATGCTGTAGGCCACAGGTTAGTGTTCAGTCCCTGACAAATTGCCCAGTCTGAGCTATCTGCAAGCTTAGATTAACTGTATTTGCAAACTATCTTTGATAAATGGCGCATCTTCCTTATAAATCCTTTCATGCTTTGAATGGTAGTAAAGAAATACAGAGATATCTGTGTTCATGTAAATCATTACCACTGCTCCCCACTCTCCTGCAGCAATAACTCAAAATAACCTCCCAGTAAAACCAAGAATCTGCTTTTGCCATTTGCCTCAAGGAGATGGCTGCAGGGATAAGAAAGTTGGAGACCTCCATGATGCTGTGAGCCGACAGTGTGGCTCATGGCACAAAACCTGCTCCAAAACTACACACACACAGAGAGATCTGTTCTGCAGCCATTGCTCCTGGTAGTAAACAGTGATTACAACCTCAGCCCAAAGTTCCTACGCAGGTGTCATGGTTGGTACTGATGGATCCCGAGTCTCTGATGACGTGACACTTCCAAATCCATGTAACCCTTGTGCCTTTCACAGCCATGTGTGCTTGCCCAGCCTGGCATCCTGAAGGACCACCACACAGCCACGTGCTGTCACCCCATACTGCATCACTGCCAGAAGAGGGGACATACTTGTGTAAGGTCAACAACTGGTCACCCACACAAAGATCAGACTGGTCACAGCAAGCTGTTCAGACACTTCTGGGAAGCCGTTACTTTACAGACCTTTCCTCGGTGTAAAGATAGGATTCAAATAAACTCTTTAACACTGATGAAGGATTGTCCGATCCAAACTCTTAAGTTAGAAGCTGGAGACACTATAGTTTTCTGCAAAGGTTTTTGGTTTCAAGAGACTGACAGCAACAGAGCTATGCCTCTCGTGAGCACAGAAGATGGCTCAGCGCTGATGTACGTGGCTAGTGGCGATCCACAGGTCAAATAATTGGCTCCAAATCACTGTAGAGACTAAAATCCTCAACGGAATACAGAAAGAGTCTCCTTTACCCCTTCAGGTACCTTCAGCAAGTTACCTGCATCTTTGAATCTTCCCATCAATCAGACAATGCTGGCTTACATTAAGCAGTAATTTGTGTTCTCTGCAATCTCATTTATGTTTTTCCTCTACTTTCAACCCCATTCAGAATGGCTTCCAGCCCCTGTAACAGCCTGAAAACCCCTTGGCTACCCTAGAGCCACCTTTGAGACACCAAGAACTCCCCAGCAGCACACAGGGGAGTCCCAGCTATGCCCTGCTGCACTGTCACCAATCAGAGGCTGTCTCATCACCCACTGCTTGTTTTCCAAGTCAACAAATCACTGCCCTAAGCTCACTCCATCCTTTAACACAGCTACACTGCTGAACTGCCTAGCCCACATTTCAAACTGGGCACATTCACCAGAAATACTGCAATAAAAATACTGATAAAATATTTCTGAAGGTTAAATGGCAACTTGGAAATAATTTTTTTGGTAAATATTGGTAATAAATATTCTTTTTTTTCTTATGATTCTTGCCTTAAGAAGACAGACACTATCTCCTCATTACACGTTCCAAGTCTCTTACTGACGGTTCATTATTACTGGGGGCTTCACAAGCAGCAGTAGCCTCAATGCACAGGTAGGAAAAATCAAGCAGAGGCACTGTGAATAACTTCCTGTGTCACAGCAGCATTCAGAGAGACTTAAGAGTCAGCTCCATGAGTCCCTAGCGCGAAGTTCAGGACGCCTAAATCAGGCATCCTCTATAGAATGAATATATATATATTAAAAATATCTATATAACGAAGTTGGATCTTTAATTAAAACATTGTGTCCACTCAGCCAATACCACTATTAGTTTCCACTGCTCATCCAGAGAGAGGGTATTGAGGGTTTCTACCTCCCGACAAGGATAAACCCAACATCCAGGACTTGCCATCTTGTCTTTGCTATAGCAGTCAGAACACCACTGCAATAAACACGAAGAACACAGACATTTATAAGCAGACATGACCTCAATGTCCTTCCAGCTATGCTACTGGCCCTGCAAACACCCTGGACATTCTGCCTCATCTCTGTCTAATATGGGAAGGAGTTTAGAGAACAATGAGAAGGGTGGGTGAATCTTAAGCCAAGAAACCAAGGAAATACAGTCTGATGTCTGCCTCCACTTATTTTGCCACAGCACTGTCCTGCTAATAGCTGGATTTGATTGCAGGTATGGTGGTGGGAATATATTCCAGAGAACTCAATGTCTGAACTTTGCTTTCACTAAGGCTGGAACAAAAATACACAGTTGGGTTTGTCCTTTAGGAGTTTTGAGCCTGTCCTGTATTAGCATCTAACAGAACAAACACCTGGTGCACAAAATGAAACCCAAATTTGTTCAAGGAATTTGATTCTTCAGTACCCAGGACCCCATTGTGACTACGTTGCTGCCAGCACTGAAGTAACACATCCTCATGAGCGAAACACATCAGATGATCCAAGTAGAATCATAGACTAGTTTGGGCTGGAGGGGCCCTTCAAAGGTCTCCATTGAGTACTATGCTCATGGAGAAATGGTCACTGCAATGGGACAAGCAACACATAGATTACAGGTGAAAACGTAGAGGCTGGTTGGTATTTTCTACTGGCTTGAAGTTAGTGTTGGCTGATGGTTTCACTCAGGCTGTCAGGGGACTTCTGACACCTGGTTAATCTACTGGCTTCATTCTAAAGCTAACCCCTCCCCTCAAGCCTGGTTGGAAATGGAGACTTGCTTCTCTAAAACCATGCAATGGGGCTGAAACTGGTTTTCTGATGACTGATGGTTTGTGACAGTCCTCCACAAGCAAAAGCAGCAGCATGGGACTGACATTAGGGACTCCTCTGTCCTTATTCTGGCCATGTCCTGATTTTCATCACGGTTTCAAGCCCATTAAATCCCCACAGCTTCTTTCAGAGAAGCAAGTTCTAGGCAGTGTCCTTCAATAAAGACTTTTCTTTCTTTGCAAAGTCAATGTTTCTTTCTCAGTTTAAGATTTTGTGACTTGTCCCTATCAGCCTTTCTCCTAAGCCAAAGCATTTTATCCCCCTAAGGTTACATCTGAATTCTCAACATTATAAGCAATGACAGAAAGAAGGCAGGAATTGCAGAGTGCCTCTGGAACAGTCACACTCAGAGACCATTAACCAGCCCAGCCTTGTGCCTAGAAATCCAATCTAACCACCTGGAATAATTTGGCACCCTTACCTACACTTTTCTGCCCTAAAACATTCAATGCAGTGTGGAACTCGTCCTCGTGAAAGGAATGTACCTGACAGAGAGACACGCTCTCAGCTGTACAAGGGAAAGGACACGTTATAGCAAGATAATCCAAACACCACCGAAATACTGCAGTCACAGAGCTTGGAATGATTCTCAGCTGCATTTTGGTGTACAAATGGAGTGTAAAAATGATGCTTTTATCTCTTGTACCCACACAATCACGCAGACTTCTCTTGTTTTCACAAGGGACCGCTTAAAGCCAACAGGGGACAGGGAAGAGACGTGTCGCAATCATCAGATACAAGTGAGACATTTTAACTGCTATTGGCTTCTGATAGATCAGAGTTACTCATACATACACAGTTTATTTTCTTATGGCCCATACTTTTCTGGCATGCCGGCTGATGCCGAGGGTAAGCTGGGAGAGAGGAGGCCAGGGATTCGTTGCCTTTAATGCACAAATGAAAGATGCTTTCAGTCAGCCGCAGCCTGGGTGCCAGGTTTTGTTTTTGCAGCGCTCTCACTTTGGGGCGGAGAGGCCTGGCCCTCTCCTTCCTCATGCTTCCTTTGCTCTCGCACAATCTTTGTGGAGCTGCAGGAAAGAATTTTCCCATAAATAAACAAAATATTGAGTTACACACCATGGAAGTGACGACAGAAGAGAGCCCCAAGTCATCTTCTTCGTTTCTACGCGCAGCGCAATGTGCCAACTCTCAGATAAAAGATCCATGAAAGAAAATGACATTGCTTCCAAGTGCACATAGTTTTGGGCTAAAATCACCGAGGCGTCATTCTGCACGTGCTCACGTGCGCGCTGGGGTGCAGGGTTCAGCCATCTGCCTGCCCAGCTCCCCCAGCACGCTCCTGCTGCCTTCCTACTGCTCCCACCATCCCTGCTGAGGGTTCAGCATGCTCACTGATCCCTGCTTTTAACTCTCAAGGCCTAGCAGGTGACTTACTGTTCTTAAGGCTCAGAAGGTAAAGTGCTAACTTGAGACCTGGTGCAGGCAACGCCTTCATCCTGCTGAAACCACTGCTGTGGTTTTCCTGCCCTTTGCTGGACACCAGAACTTGGCTCTACAAACTTTCATCAGGGATTCAGTGCTGCAAAGGTCTTTGTAAAGCCCTCTTGCACAGAGGTGGTTTCACTGAATCACAGCACCACAGGCTGGGAAGGACCTCAAGGATCATCTGGTCCAAACTTCCTAGGTAAAGCATGGCTTAGACTGGATACCCCAGCACTCAGTCCAGCCCAAACTTGAGAGTGTCCCATGTTGGGGAATCCATCACTTCCCTGGGGAGATGATTCCATTGGCTGATTGTTCTCAGTGCCAACAATTTTCCCCTTGTGTCCAATGGGGGCAATCTGCAATTAGGCTACTTCTAATTTGACAATAGAATCACTTCATTGGTTAATTTTAAGGCTCACTACAGGTACTATTAATGAGAAAGTGATTCCAAATACGCAAACCAGAGATACAACATGACCCTGGTAGACTCAGTGTTCTACACACTTTGCAGCTTTTCTTTTGGGCTCTGATGGAATGGGGAACTCACATGCAATTCAGCTCTTAGTGAGCATCCTAAAGTCAACTGTTTTTGCAGTCAATACTGTTCTTCACAAACCTTTGTGGTGGGAGGGTGTGGGATAACACATACAGCAATGACTGAAAGCTGCAGGGGTGCCTTGAGCCTCTAGCAGGCAGTGGGCTGGGCCAGCACCGGACCATGTACCTATAACCCATGTACACAGAAATGACAGTCAACAGGTCCAGTATGAATCCAGGCTGAGAAGGAAAACGGATACTTTAGAACCTGAAATCGTTTTCAGGTATTCGCAGAGAGCCTCTGGAAAGGCAAAGGACTGAAGCTCTGCAAACCTCAGGTCCAGTGCAGCATTTAAAAGCCATGCCCTGCTTTCTGCCTAGTTAAGCCTTGCTGTATTACACCTAAAATCATAAATGGCACTGTAAAAGCTTTATAAAAGCTGCCTTTAGGAAACTCTCACATTCACAGAATCCCTGACTGGTCTGGGCCGGACGGGGCCTTAAAGCTCATCCAGTTTCAACCCCTACGTAGAGATGAAGATGAACTTTTGTCCAACGAGAGACAAATACATGTGGTTTGTTATCCTTCATGTCCACCAGTAACTTGCTCCTTTATTAATATTTTGGGCTCCAACTGGAGTTCAGTAACGTTTTACTCATGTTACCCATTATATAGCACAAATGTATTGGCTGTGTCTCATCTCCAGATGATCACAGGAAGCCCTTATGGTGGCATCAGTGGGGAAGACAGAGCTTGGTGGCTGATGCCCCATCACGGCAAAGCCAGTAACTGCTGCCAGCCTCAAGAGCTCAGTAGCCAAGCTGCAAAGGGCTTGGGGCTGAAGAAATAGAGGAAAGAAAAAAGAGCACATCCCAGCGCTTTTGTCATGGTTTGTGCTAATGGGCTCTCAAGCTTTCAAGATGCCATCTGAGTTTTCCACCTTCTCT
This sequence comes from Agapornis roseicollis, assembly GCA_002631895.1. Classification (NCBI taxonomy): domain Eukaryota; kingdom Metazoa; phylum Chordata; class Aves; order Psittaciformes; family Psittacidae; genus Agapornis; species Agapornis roseicollis. The sequence continues at coordinate 152,818 of NDXB01017116.1, forward strand.
TTAAAACTTCGTCTTTCCAGCAGTGAGGAATAGGAGTATCATGTGTTGGTAAACACGTGAATCCAGGAAGTGGGGATTTAAGCTGCGATTTTCATGCAATGGTGCTTACCATACTGTGTGAAAATAGTCCCTTTATAAATTGATATTAGAGATACAGCACAACGCATTCATTTTTAAGGACCCTTTACACAGTCAGCTGAGTATAAAAAAGGGCTCAGTGTAAAGGAAGACCAGTTCCCTACTGTATTTTTTTGACTGATCTCTCCTGACAGCTATGGGGGGAATCTCTGGGCCTAAGGGGACACATTCACAAGATTAAACAAAAGAGCTGGGTCAAAATGGGGACTGAAGAGCCCGGCTTAGCAAGTTCGAGTGGTTTCAGTCACACAGCCACCCAAGAGAGAGGTGGAACTGTTTCAGGGGGTTAAAGGAATTATACACAGCAGGTACAGGACTCACCCGAGCCCGAGTTTCCCACCCAGGAGGTCTACTAGACACTGAAATGGTTTTTCCCAAGTAAAAGGTAGTGAAGCACGAGGGCTTGAGTTACTCAGAACTCCACAGGATCAGGGCTCTGGTGTGAGTGTGGCACCAGGAACAGTTCTGTTGAGAGTCAACAGAATGAATGACCTAGTAGGTCTCTTTTCCATTACCATGGCTTCTGCATCTCACAGCTCCAAGGCCCTGAAAACCTGTGTTCCAACCAGACCTCCATTGCTGCAGCAACACTACAGCCAACTGCAGCACTGTGGGGTATTCTTCCTCCTTTGTCTACATTGTTTAAAGGAGATCAAAGCCTGCAACTGCATATTGAGATACTGCAGCCCCAGGCAAACCAGAGATAGAAAAGTGACTTCTCATGCAATGTATTAGCTGGGAAGCTTGAGAGAGAACCAAAGCCTCATGAGACTGTGCAGAGCTCCTTAATCACCCCAGCAAGTCACCTACTTTGCACCAGCCATTAGCCCTGGAAGAACATGTGGGCCAGGCTCTACAGATCCCTAGCAAGGAAGCTGAATGCCACAAGCTTTAAGTAGTCACATCTACCCAGAGCTGCCAAGCACATTTACTGTAAATACTGGCCTTCTAGTAACAACACCTTTCCAGAAGTGGGTTTTTGAGGTTGGGGGGTTTTCTGTGAACAAAGAGCTTCAGGACAGTTCTCAACAGCTTTCCAACGGTGCTTTCTTCCACAAATGTAAGTTTTGGTAACTCAATTCACCATGTGTGTTGGATGTTCCGTAAGTAAATGGCCTGCATGGCATACACATAGTCCCAGAGGTTTTATGTTCTGACAACCCCTTGTTTCAGTTTCCCAATGCCACAGGAGTCACCAACAGCCATGAATGTGGAGGGCACCCAATAGTGCCTACCACCCAAGTGCTGTATTCTCAAGATCAAACAACAAAAGAGCAGTCCTACTGCCACAGGGATGCCCAATCAAACATGTGCAACCCAATTATATGATAGCAAGATGCTCATAGCTCCAAATCAACACCAACTACCTCCCCACTGGGAGAGAGCTGAGAATAATTAAAGTGAGCTTGCGCTTAGTGCGTTCAGAGAGCATCATGGACGTGACCCTTATCGCTGTTGGTAACAGCTAGGTAGGTAACTGGGGTACTGCAGTCAAACTGACTTTCTTAATGGCTTTTCAATGTTGAAGGCAACCTTTGGGGGTTTTAACATGACAAAGTTCTAGAAGTTGTTTGGTCTTTCAGCAGAACACACATAATTGCTGGACAAAAAATTACAGGCAAATTCTTACATTTAAAAGAAAGCTGACACCAAGATTAAATACACAATATACCTACAGTGCTTTTCCACCCACTCTTGGATGAAAGCTTCAAACTTTTCTAAGACTTTTTACCACACAGATACTCCATGTATCAACAAATAGGCTTGCTAACATCAAAGGGCTGTAGAGATTTGAAACATCTCAGAACCCCTGGGTAATAATTACATACCAAAAGCATTCACCCACGTTTACAGATAGGAAAATTAAGATATATAGAGCCATACACTTCCTCATTTACTATATCAAATAGAATTACAGGAGCAATGAATCTGGCTCAGAGAAGTTCAAATGATTTGCTTAAGGTCACAGAAGAAAGTCAAGGATGTAGCCAGAAGGCGAACTCAGGAGTTTCCAGTCCTATTTGTAATGCACTTGATCATACTGACTTTGTCATTTGTCAGAGGGGTGAATGCTCAGCGCTTCTGTTACTACTCAGAAAAACCTCCTGACATCTATTTCCTTTGAAAGAGCTGATACTACCACAGACCACAAAACCGAGCTCAGGAGCCCCACAGCCCTGTCTGCTACAGTCCAGCTCATTCAGCGCTTGTCTTTAAATACAGCTCCCTGTTCTCTGAAAACCCAACAGGGTTTCTCAGCATATGCATCAAGTCTTATTCAGAAATACACCTTCACCAAAAACTACCTGCAAAGGAAGGGTTTCAGTGCAAAATGGTTCATAGTTAATGGTGTGGTGAAGTGCCACTTAAAGAACATGAAGTACATCAGCCCCATGCCTAAAAAATGAAGGTACCAGCTTTGACAGCTGTATTCCATGTCTGATGATGCCCTCATTACAAATGTTGAATAGCCAACCACTTTTTCCTGGCAATAAAACCTTGACACAAGCTTAGGAAATCTACTGTACTTGTGAGAAAAGTGAGGTAAGAATATGTTTCCATTTACTCTTTGAAAGAAAACAAAAACAAATTACCTGCTACTGAATGTCCTTTTTATTCAGGCAAATAAATCAGTGGCAGTCCTTCTAATTTATGTTTCTCTAACTTTTCCTTGAGATTATTTAGAAGAGAAACAAAAATGGCTGTTTCTATGGTTAGCTGGGAGAACATGAAGGATTTTCTGGTCCTGTTTGCTCTTGTTAGGGGCCATAAACTTCTGCTTCTTGCTGAGTTCCAGTCACTGCAAACCCTTCCAAATTTCAATGATATTTCATAAATTAAAAATATATAGCACAGTCTTAGTGACAACTTCACAGCAGAAAGAAGTCCGGTTCATCTGGGCTTCTGACTCCTACTAAATCACAAGGCTGCAGTTTCCTTTTTCAATTAAGGCAAGACCAGAACTATTTTTCTTCTAAGAGACAAAAAATGCAAGGAGACAGAGAAAACTGAGAGAACAGGAACACCACCCCCCCCCC
>NDXB01017116.1:156115-173130 GCA_002631895.1 Agapornis roseicollis
CCCCCCCCCCCAAGCATGCATCCATTCAGCTGCTGAGGCACTGTGAAGAAGAATCACAGACGGAGAGCACATTAGCAGGGTGTAAGTGCCCTTCCAGGGAAACTCTGGAGAGGGCGAGTCAGGGAGCAGTGATGCTCCTGGAGGACACGGGAAAAGGAACCACAGCATCGCTCAAAAGAAGAGACCATGTTGGTCAAGATAAAGTTGTTTTCTAAACAAATAAAGTAAAAGCAGTACAGAAAATTAAGTAGCTTCAGCATTACAGTTCCAGCCGATGGAATGATGTGAACCCTTCTTCACTCACAAGGATCCCCTCATACCAGCAAGATGGGCTGGAAGACAACCACATGTGGTGTGAAACACAGAACAAGTGCCAGTCAAAGCGACAGAGGAAATCTCTGCTCACACAAGCACTTTGGAAAGCAGCTAACTCAAGAGAGCAGGCAGACAACAGCTCATTCCGCTTCACCAAAGGCATCTTCCTGTTGAGCCTGAAAAGGTGACCATGGCCATCAGCAGGCAAATAGAGGTGTGTGCTGCCTGCTACATTCAGAGGCATTCCATAATGGATACTTGGTCCTAACATTGCTAACAGCAGTTTTCTCATGGCTTCTTTTTATCAAGCCCATGGGATCTCCACTGCAGTGACCCTACAGAGATTAACAGCAGCAGGGCGGCTGCAGCAGCCGGCAGGTGGGACCAGTGAAGCTGAGACAGGACCCAAGCCTCCTTCAGATGCTGGAGTCTCACCAACAGACTTGTCCCTTGTTCCAGTGTAATGAGAGACACAGCACAAGGCTTTAAAGAGAGCAAAATACTATTACTGACTGAGAGGACTCATTTAAACACTCAGTGCTACTGTAAAATGATTAGAAATGTGTGACTATTCCACCATGGATGTAACTGGATGCCTCGTGCCTGACAGACTGAGCTCCAGCGCCCTGGTCTGTATTCTGTGCAAAAGCTTCCCCCACCCTGAACCCCCACGTTTTCATATTCATATTTGTCCCTATACTATGGACATGATCCAATAACATCTGAAGTCAGAGGAAACTTCTGGGACTAGCTACAGCCACTTCTTTTTGGCATTTTTCTACTGATAAAATATTAGATCATGTGGATAACATATTTTATTTAAATACTCTCAGAATCACAGAATCCCAGCCTGGTTTGGGTTGGAAGGGACCTTAAAGCTCATCCAGCTCCAATCCCTGCCACAGGCAGGGACCCCTTCCACTGGAGCAGCTTGCTCCAAGCCCCTGTGTCCAACCTGGCCTTCAACACTGCCAGGGATGGGGCAGCCACAGCTTCTCTGGGCCATCACCCTGGGCCAGCGCCTCAGCACCCTCACAGGGAAGAGCTTCTGCCTCAGAGCTCAGCTCAGTCTCCCCTGTTCGGGCAGGTTCAAGCCATTGCCCTTGGCCTGTCCCTACAGGCCCTTGTCCCAAGCCCCTCTCCAGGTTTCCTGCAGCCCCTTTAGGCACTGGAGCTGCTCTAAGGTCTCCTTATTTATACCTAATGACCTGTTATTTATAATAAGCATTATTACAATATGAATAAAATCTTTTCTAAAATAAGGCCATTTTGGTAAGAATATCTGAAGTAGCAGAAAAAGCTCATTTACAACTACAAGAAAATGGGCTCATTCATTTTGGGTTCATGCTCTTACTCCCCTGCAGTGCCAAGCAACAGCCCATTTCTGCTTCTTGCTGTCACAAACGTGAACTGATCCTCTGTAGTTCAACTGCCTGGAGGGGACCTGAATCAGGCCCTAGGTGAAGTTCAGCAAGGCAGAGTATGCGTCTATGCACCAATGTTCAATAAAGAACCTACAAGGTTCTGTTCTGGTGGACAGGCCATGAGCAAGGCTACTCCAGAGCCAGCAGCTGCTCTGAAGAGAAACCCAGCCTCAGTACTGAAAATAAGCTCCCAGGTGGCCTGTACAACTGTATCTTAAATATGCAAATGTAATTTTTTACATGAAGATGTTAATTCAATTACAAAGCAACATTTTCCTTTATAAAAAACCATATCCTTAATGACTGAAAAAAAACCCCCTGCTTTCCTCTACATTTTTCATGCAGAAGAAAAAATAACATCATTGGTCCTGTTTACCAACTACACATGAGGGTTGTAAATTGTCAGCATTCAGGGCAGAGCTGGATGAAGAGCTGCTGCACTAATTGGGAACTCAGGCAGAGTGGTGAGGAGCTCCAGGAAACCTCCCTGCCTTCACTGGAGAGATGGTTCCCCAGCCCAAATTCCCAGCTCCCAGCCAGTCCCAACGTCTCATTCTCAGACATGAGCTTTGCTTGGGCTCTTAGGGAAAGCTAACATGAAGTGGAGCCTTAGCTTCAGAATCATCATAGAACGGTTTGTGTTGGAAGGGACCTTAAAGCTCATCCAGCTCCAACCCCTGCCACAGGCAGGGACCCCTTCCACTGGAGCAGCTTGCTCCAAGCCCCTCTGTCCAACCTGGCTTTGAGCACTGCCATGGATGTGGCAGCCACAGCTTCTCTGGGCCATCACCCTGTGCCAGCGCCTCAGCACCCTCACAGGGAAGAGCTTCTTCCTTAGATCTAACCTGAACTTCCCCTGTTTCAGTGTGAACCCATCACCCCTTGTCCTGTCGTGGCAGTCCCTGATGAAGAGTCCCTCTCCAGCATCCTTGTAGCCCCCTTCAGACACTGGAAGCTGCTCTGAGGTCCTCCATGCAGCTTCTCCAGCTTCAACTTTCTCAGCCTGTCTTCACACAGCCCAGTGAGCCTCAGGAGCCCCTGCCATGGGCTGACAGCTAGCCAACCGCCCCACTAGAGGCTTCTGCAGGGGAACGGTGAGGCTGATTTCATCTGGTTTTATACACAAGAACTGACAATCTGGGGGGAATGGTGGCTCAGAACCTTTTGGAGTGAGCAGTAATGAGCCCACAGTGGTGATGGACAGCGTGAGACGCAGGCTGCATTGGTGCACACGGTGCTGTTTATGATCTTACAGCATTTACTTCTCCTTCCTTTCCTCACCTTTGTCTTCAGCCTGGTTTAGAGCAGAAAGCAAAGGAACGCCCCGTCCCCCAGGCCCCTGACCTTTAAATGGAGCTCTCAGCAGCGTTCCCCCATCGCAGCTCCAAGGAGCGCTGCATTTCCGCTTTGCAGGGGGAGATGTGAAAACCAGAAAAGATATGAAATGGGAAACACAACTGGTCAGAAAAGCCATTCTATAAATTATGGGCCTGGGCAACAGAGGTATTTTTCTTTGGGAATCAGTCACTCACGGTCTCCAGGCTACGCTATGTGTAAGAAACAAAAAAGCCAAACAAAGAGCAAAGTGGAGGTTTTTAAGCTGGCTCAGAATTGAGGAAACTTAAAATGCAAGTGAAAGACCAAGAGCAACCAGCATCATCCGGGTACGAGATGGGGCCACAAAGGCAGCAGCCCTTGGCCTGTGGGGACACGGAGGGATCTCCATTCCACTTCTACTGCCATGGTAAAGAATATCTAACTATAACCCAGCTACATCTCCTCCTTAAGCTATACTTCTGCTGATACCGATGTCTCACTGCTGCAGAGATCATTTTCAGGCCTCTCAGTGCTACCTCTACCACATGCTGGCCATGTCCACCTCCTGCAGCAGAGCCTCCACATCCCCATCACCACACAGACAAACCACCTGGAGATTAAACCAAAATCAGCTTTGCATAGGGCCAAAAAACAATAAGCTCTTCCAACAGTCGGATCAACCAACAGTTGGAGCAACCTGGTCTAGTGGAAGTTTGCTCTTTCCCTGCCTGTGGAAGGGAGCTGGAATTAGATGAACTTTAAAGTCCTTTCCAATCCAAACAAGTCTGTGATTCTAAGAGCAGCGAAACTTGTTCTCTTGCTTATATCCTGCATGAATATTGCTATTGGGTGGGAGGGACTGGTGGAGAGCCTGCCTGGTGCCTCTTGTAAGCATGGTGCAGTCCCATATATACAGCAGGCCTCGGATTTTCAAATGACTTACAGAATGAGACATTCAATTTCCACTGCCTTTTGGTGCTATTAGGATATGTAGCCCATCAGGCTTCTTCTGAATCACTCAGCTTATTATTTGGCTCCTGGAGACCACCCCATCACCTGAACCAAACCAACCCAAACTATTCTATCCTATGAGATGTTTCAGAACGTCTCAAGATACAAGTTACTCTTCAGCTTTTCTGCAGCAACTTGCTCATTCCTTTTGAACTACAGTCCCCTGCATGGCTCAGAGGGGATCACACTGACACAGGGATGAAGAAAACCAAACAGCAAAGTGCAGACTGGGTCTGTGCATGGTATCTGATGGGGACCAGGGTGGTTTGTCTCCAGGGCAGGAAGCAAAGAGTACACCTCATTTACAGCTGCTGGCACCAGCTGGCAGTGCTCTCTCCACTTCCGAACAGCCACGAGCCTTGGCTGGAAATCACTGTATGCTCCTATGCACTAGTTTGGGTATTTTTAATTCAAACTCTTTCAACAAAGGTAGGAATTGTTGGGGTTTTTTTCTGTTGGGAAACAGAACTGCATAAATCAAAAGAGTTTCAAACCCTCTGGACCTGACTCCATGTAACTATCTTTCTTTAAGCACAATGGTGAGAGCAAAAGCTTTGCAAGAGGGAAGTTAGAAAGGCTCTGAGTTCTTAAAGTGCCCTGAAGTCACCCAGCACCTCAGCATCCAAGTGAGAGGAAAAACCAGCATCTCTTGATTTGCATCTAGAAATTCCTCCACAAGAAACTCACGGACTGGCCCTACTGCACTGGGAGCAATCACAGTATGTCAGGCCAGAGAAAAGGAGAGCTTTGAAGTCTTGTCACCATTCCCATTTCCTGCACTTGAGCTAAACTGTGCTGCCATGAGGCTTCAATGACAATGAAGGTGTGCACCAAATGTGCTCCAGGCCATAGCAAGCTATGAGAGAGCACACCAGGGCCAGCCACATGCTTGGCTGGAAGCTGGAGTAGTCCTAGCCTAACATTAACGCCCAAAGACACTTAATGAAGATTTAGGGGCCTGAACATCAACTGTCTGTATCTAGTGATGTGCTTCTGCTGCATCACATCACCTGCAGACACAACCACTGCTTCCTCTCTGATTACCTGCCTCAAACCCAATACCTAAAGAGGCCAACAAGAAACCTGGAGAGGGGCTTGGGACAAGGGCCTGTAGGGACAGGCCAAGGGCAATGGCTTGAACCTGCCAGAACAGGGGAGACTGAGCTGAGCTCTGAGGCAGGAAGCTGTTCCCTGTGAGGGTGCTGAGGCGCTGGCCCAGGGTGCCCAGAGAAGCTGTGGCTGCCCCATCCCTGGCAGTGTTGAAGGCCAGGTTGGACACAGGGGCTTGGAGCAAGCTGCTCTGGTGGAAGGGGTCCCTGCCTGTGGAAGGGGTCCCTGCCTGTGGCAGGGGTTGGAGCTGGAGGAGCTTTAAGGTCCCTTCCAACACAAACCAGGCTGGGATTCTGTGATTCCCTCTACTGCCAAGATCTGAGATCTCCCCTCGGTTCTCACTGACAGCAGTCACCATGCAGCCAATCTGGGAGCTCTCCTCAGCATCTGTGAGTAAATATTCCCTCCACAGCTGGAGTCCACCCTGCAGCTCAGCTGCAGCATCTCACTAGGCTCCTCCCTGCTCCTTCCAATGCTGCTCAGGGATTGCACTTTGGAAACACTCAATTTCACCCAAGTTTTCTGATAAAACCACTACAGAACAGAATGTTCAGTGGAAGGCAATACTGCAGTGTGTTTGTGCACAGCGACAACTGCAGTCCCCACCAAAACTGCAGCGTTCCTGGTGAAAGAAATGAATTCTAAACAATTCTTTGATATTAAGTGATTTTCAAGATTTTTGTCATCAGAATTTATTTAACTCATCTCTGTGATTTCTATTTTCTCTGATAACATGACAATGAAGAAGACAGACCTGACCTCTTGATGTGGCACTCCTGGCTTTCCTGGGGAGAGCAATTCTTACCAGCAAGGCCCAGGGAGGTTGTGAGTGCTCCATCCCTTGGCAGTGTTCAAGGCCAGATTGGACAAAGCCTTGGGTGCCATGGTTTAGTGTGAGGTGTCCCTGCTTATGGCAGGGGGGTTGGAACCGGATGGTCTTAAGGTCCCTTCCAACCCTAACTATTCCATGATTCTATGATATAACAGCCAATTGCAAGTAACTACATCCAGCCCATGTCAGGGACCTCCAGAAGCTGCACGCTGATGTCAGCTCAAAGGTGGACAGGACACCCTTGGATCAGTCAGCAACAGCACCAATACAGACGCTTCCTTCTCACTGCTGTCTCACTGCAGACATTTATAAATAGGACATAAAGACAGACCTGAGGCAGTAGACACTTTTGATCCAGTTCTCCTCCCCATGACACACTAGCTGCTCAGAAATCAATGCTGGCATGAAACTGGAGTAATACAGTAAAACCCGGGATCCCTAGAGTTGTATTTTGTGTCAGTTACCCCCCTGGAACCTCATTAACTTCACTGAAGCTGCAGAAAAATAACATATTGCAGAATTTGGCCTTCTTCTATTTTTGCAAATGCATCTTTTCAAATTGCGCATCTGGAATTTAAGTTGCCTTCCAAATGCTGTGTGTGATTTGTTCTTGCCAGAGCAGCACACCTGGGACTAAGAAGGGGGTTTAGATAAGTGCCTTTCCATATGGCCAACTGATAAATGATTCATTCTGCACAGCTTAACTTTGAAAATAAATTCAGGATCGTTAAGATATTAAGATACCAGCTTCATATTTCACCTCATAATTGCACTTCACATATCACAGAGAGCTGCTGGGTTGTTTTCACTGCTGCTGTTTGCAGATGCAGGCTCTGGACCCGGAGTGGAGCTCCTGGGTATTGCATCACAGCCTCCCTGCTCTTTCCTCCAATTCCAGAACACGTTTTGCTCTTCTTCAGAGGGTAATTGTTATGTGGATTCCTACCAAAAAGCCAAACAAACCATTTTCTTCTCATAACGTTACAGATTCAGTATCCTCAGATGAAGACATAGATAAATACCATCTTTAGGCTAATGCTCATTTAAATATGCTGATGTGATTAAAGAGCACTCAGGAGGAAAACAAGCTGAAAGCAAAACACTTCCTTTAGGGGCAAGAAGCTGGGTACTTCTCAACCCACCCTTCTGGCACTCATGGCAAACAGGGTTTCTGTTTGCTACCCTGTGCTCAGTGCAGGGTCAGCTTCATCCTCACAGCATTTCTGCCACCAATTTCCAGTGTCACCACTGGCATGCTACAATCCTCTGCTGGAAGGGTGAAATGGGCCAGATTTCCCAGTCAAGATCAGAACATCATCACTTCATGGTTTTGACTCTCAGCTGGGAACAGAACTGGTAACAGCAATGTTTTTAGATCCTGCTCAAATGTTCAATCTGACCAAGGACTTTGTGAGCCTCATGCTCTGCCACGGAGGAGGGGAGGCCGGGAGGAAGCAGGGACAGGACACCTGACCCAAACTGACCAAAGAGGTATTCCATAGCACAGCACGTCATGCCCAGGATGTAACTGGGAGTTACCTGGAAGGGTGAGTGCTCTGTGGGGTTGGAGGAGGGATTCGGTCAGTGCTCAGTTGGGCTGGGGGGGTGAGTTATCTGTTGATGGGTGGTGAGGTTCTGTATCCTATTCTCTTCTTATTTCCTTTATCATTATTATTATTGGTGGTAGCAGCAGTGATTTGTGTTATACCTTAGTTACTGAACTGTCCTTATCTCAACCTGTGGGAGTTGCATTCCTTTGATTCTCCTCCCCATCCCTCTGGAAGCAGGGGAGGGCAAGAAAGGGGGGTTGAGTAAGTGAATGAGCTGCATGGCTGGGTTTAAACCATGACAAAACCCTAGTCCCAAAGAAATGGGTACCCCTATCCATAACACGCCCAGGACTGAATGTACCTGTTAACACAGCAGTTATGTTTGTATTTCCTTTTTAAGGCTAACAGAATGGGAATCAGTGGACAAAGAGAGACACACTGGGACAGGAACCTGCATCCTAGTCCATCTCCTTGACCACCAGCACAACCCACCCCAGGGTCAGCACATGGTACACTACAGCCCAGGGAAAATAACATCATGTAAACTTCACATGAAGATGACAACAACAACTGTGCTGCACACCTAGACCATACTAGAGCAGTACTGTGACAAGCATGACATGACAACAGGAGCATTACATTAGGTTCATATAATCACGGAATCACTGAATGCCAGGTTGGAAGAGACCTCAAGGATCATCTGGCCCAACCTTTCTAGGCAAAGCATGACCTAGACGGGATGTCCCAGCACCTTGTACATCCCAATCTTAAACATGTTCAACACTGGGGAATCCACTCCTTTCCTGGGGAGATTATTCCAATGGCTGATTGTTCTCAGTGTGAAGAATTTTCCTCTCCTGTCCAGCTGGAATGTCCCCAGGAATAACTTGTGCCCACCATCCCTTGTCTTATCCATGTGATTCTTTGTTTGTCTCAGGAGATCACCTGGGTCTTTCCAGGCAGCATCTCCCTTCTGTAGGCAGGAAAGGACCACTGGCAGCCTCCTTGTACAGCTATAAGAGCCCTGGCATAAACCTACTTCACTCAGATGACATCAGTGTGTTTGTACTGGTTCACATCGGGAAGATCCAGTTGGACATGGAATGAAAAGCAAGCACAAAGCCCAGGAGAGGCACTGAAGCACCGCAGTGTGGACAAAGCTTCTGCTTTCTCACTGGATTTAGAAGCCAGATGAGTGGAGTTTCCATATGGGAAGAAGAGCCAATCTCCAAGTGCTTCCAAGTCTGTATGGTCAGCAATTCCTCCCAAGGGTTGAGTTTTGGGGTCTTTTTTTATCTCTTTCAGCCATTAATTCTTTTCAGAACCAGTGAAGTATTTCCTTTGGTCCTACCAGGCTTTAATACTTTTGCTTAAATGCATCTTAGGTGAGAATCATACTCAAAGCAACTGGGCACAGCTATGTGCAAAAGGGGGACAAGCTCAGGCTGCACATCTGGAAAATACTCCTCCTGGTAGGATCTGCTGGAGCAGGGAAGGGGCTCCTCAGGGAGCAAGAGGCGACCCTCAGCTGGCAGCATCATCATAGGCTGGATGAGGCCAGAACGCGGAGGGAGCGCGAGCTATGTGTATGTGATACAGGAGGTGCTGTCTCCAGCCTTGGTGGGGGATTAGGAAGCTGCCCATGGCATTCTTCTTGCTGAGAGCACAGGGATGTGTTGGGTTTCCCTGTGAAGAAGGATCAGCTGAAAGAAGGTGACGTGCTGCATGCACCCTGGCTGGGGAGAGAGAGCGCTGGGGCACCCCAAAACAGTGGCTCCATGCTGGTGGTACCCACAGCCCATGTCTGGTGGTCAGCCCAAAGCAAGAAATGGCCATTTTATGCATATTCCAAGTGTCTACTGCAAACAAAATGCTAAAGATTGCATTCATTGCAAACAAAAGCCCAGGGAAATAACACAATGACAAGGCAAAGTTTGATCCTGAGAGCTCCTTTCAGGGACAGGCAACTGAGAAATACGACTAGAGCAGAAATCTACTTTCAATTCATGTGCAGTCTATAGACACTTAAGCACATGATACTTTGTTCTACATAAAAGCAGTCCCAGTTGAGAGCTCATAGATGATATATCTAGAAAACAGTGAAAAAAAGCCCACCAAAGCCAGCCTTGCTCTCTGTTCCAAAAAGCTGTCTTCTTTCCTAAGTCTATCCATTTAAATTTATTGCTGCTGAAATTCCCAAAGTCTGCCAAAATGTAAGGCAAGTCGCACACAGACGAGTGTTACCAGCAGAACAGAGAGGTGTTCAGAAAGGAGCTGGGAAAGAAATACTGACAAAGCCAGAGCCGTCATTTTCAGTGATTACAGCAAGTCTGGGGAAGCATCTTTTGGAAGCACCAGTAGTGAAAAGGAAAAGAGAAGACAAACCAGAAAATCCCTGCTGTAGGAGAAGGGATCGGGAGAGTGGTCTCTACGATTGCTACTCATGGTAGTAATCACCTGAAATCAGAAGCGTGTGAAGCTGGGTGCTGTAAGCCTGCACTAAAAGAGATCGCAGAATCCCAGGATGATTACAGTTGGAAGAGACCTTCAAGCTCAAACAGTTCCAACCCCTGCCATGGGCAGGGACCCCTTCCACTGGAGCAGCTTGCTCCAAGCCCCTGTGTCCAACCTGCCAGGGATGGGGCAGCCACAGCTTCTCTGGGCACCCTGGGCCAGCGCCTCAGTGCCCTCACAGGGAAGAATGTCTCTGTCCAGAAGGACTTTTCCCCTATTCCAACACTGAGAAGCAAACAGAAAAGAGAAATGCAGTGGGGAAGGGATGTAACCCAGGTAAAGACACTAAAAGCCACCACCGCACCAGGCATGACCACACTCATTCTCTTGATCCCCTCTGCTCCTTCCAGGCTCTCTGGTGTCCAACTGCCAGCTGGGACCTGTTCCGATGAACCTGGAAGTTATCTCCATGACTTTGACTCCTTTCTCCAGCTTGGCTGGAGTCAGCTGAATGGTTCAAAGGTCAGCTGGAAAAGGGCAAAAAGGCTGGAGATCCTTTGACATGCTGGCTCATTTTCAAAACCAGAGTGCTCCTGCAAATCTGTGGTTTTCATTCCCATAAACAATCCGGTTGAAAGAAACTAAAACCATTCAACTGCCAAATCCTGACACACAAAAAGCCACTGAGTAACACACAGAAGATGGTTCTGCAAAGCTGGATCCCACCTGACCCCAAACACAGACTGAAATGAGTGTCTCTATACCCTCTCTTCCATAGCTCGCTTTACAGGCCTTTCAACCACAGAATTGAGTGAGAGCTCTGTAAAGTGCTATCTTCCTGCTGCTGGAGTTCCAGGAATAAAGGGGCATCCAAACAGGCGAGGGAAAGGCAGCCTAGCTAGAGGCCCCACATGAGTCCTTCCATGAGGATGCAGTATCCATTTCTAGGAAAGCTACGCTAACAGGAAATGCGGGGGTTAGAGAAATAGCTCTTGTAGAGAGGTCTTACACTCTAATACAGATGCATCTGCACTTTTCCATTATATCAAGAGCTTTGCCCATATTTACTGCTTGGGGATTGTTTGTCTCACTGCTGTTGTCCTGCCAGCAGTGTGTACTGACGGCCAGAGCCTCTGTGGTCCATTGGCACGGCACTCTGGAGTTGGACCTAACTCTACTTCCGCACTCTGCACCACATCTTCTCCAATGCTGATGTGCATGGCTGGCTGGGAAGTGGATGCTTGAGCACATACGTCTGGACCTACCCTGACACTGATCTTACTTCAACGAAGCATAGCCTAGAATGGAGGAAGTCCAAAATGCCCTGCAAGCCCTGTTCCTCAAGCACTGCAGATCTCAGCACAAGGCAGCACAAGGGCATTGGCTGCTTTGCTGGAGACGAGGTATCAATGTAGTAATCCCTGTGCTCACACACCAGAGAAAGGGAGAAAAGTCTGGCTGAAAGACAGACCCTCTGGAGCAGTAGCACTTTCCTGCAGGACCTGCTGGTCCCTGCAGGAGCTCAAGACTGGGCACCAGCATGAGCCAGAGCTGCTCTGAAGTCATGCACCAATGCTTTTCCCAGCTGCTCCTCAGGGAATTCAGATGTTTTGCCTGAGGGTAGGTTTTCCTCCTGCAGAACCAACGAATCATGCAGCAATGGAGTCAACAATGTTAGGCAAGGGCCAAGCTCAAAGGCCAGAGGTCCCCAGCGGCCCCAGGATGTGTGAATCAGGGAAAAGCAGAAAAGCATCATAGCACTAGAGCAAAAACTCATTAATAAAAGTGACAGGAAAAGCTCTGAGGCATGGAAAGTGACCCAAGAGCAAAAGCCAGCACAGTCAGAACAGCTCCCCCCAGGAATACAGTGTAGCCCCACTCCTGGAATTGTATTATAACCAGACTCATTAATATTCCTAGGAGGATACTTCAGGAAAAGTCCTTTGCTGCCAGGGGGTGGGTAAGACGTCCAACAGGTACTTTCCATCTCTCAGCTCTGGGAGTCTTCTCCATTTATACTGAGGGAGAGCTCAGCTTTGGGTCAAAGGACATTTCACTTTACCTGGTGCCTTCCTGTGAGAGCTCAGATGGATTCTGAGCACAGCTGACCCCCAGGGAAATCCTTCTTAATGTGAGAACACTGCAATGTGATTCTGAGCATCACCAGGACTAATGTCTCTCAGTTTTTAATGAAACCTCTGTTCACAGACAGTCACTGCTTTCGCTTGGCCACGCTGACAGAGCCACGCTCAGGACAGGAGCTGCTGCCCAACAGCAATTGCAGAGAGCACACAAGGAACAGAGGGTGCAGGGTGAGGGTGCAGGGTCCCAGACTTGGCCAAACCACACTTGGCCCTTTGTGCGTCATCTCCCAAGCCTCACAAGCCTGTCTGATGCTCTGACCTTCGTCCATTCAGTCAGCTTTTACCTCCTGAAAGAAACCACACTGCAGCCCTGGGAATCAGGGAAAGGAGAAGGGTTCTGCACAAGGCTAAATGGAGGAATTACTCAAGCTATCCCAAGGAAGCGCTCTCTACAGCTTTACATTCAAAAGAGATGGAGACCGGGTTAAAACATACACATACTCAGGAAAGGTGAGGCACACGCATAATGTACCTCCACAGAGGAGGCATCAAGGCATCCAAGAGGAGCTGTGGTAGAAGTTGGTAATACCACACTGTGTTTCCCACTCGTTTATCTTTTAGAGAAGCACATGAGCAACAGAACAGGACTGGGGTTTCAGCACTGAATTAAACACAACCAGTGCCTGGTTTCCCGGCAGAGTGGAGGAGGATGCAGCCTCTCTGGGTAGCACAGCTTTCAGAAGCAGCACGTTCCACATGGCAGGACTGTTCTGCTTTGCAGACTCTTCCTGGTTGGAAAAGACCCATCTCCCTTGAGTGAACCTGCTGAGTCAACTGCTCTTGATTTAAGCCTTAATTTGTAGTTTAACGTTAAGCTGGGGTGTCTCTTATGCCTGAAAACTTGATTTATCCATCACTCAGCCTACATCTTCCTTCAGAAACAAGAACTTTCTGTCCCACCTCAATGATTCAGAAAGGTTTCCACTTGCTTCTGCAACTAAAGGAGTTCACAATCAATTCCACAGTCATTAGAGGGAAAGAGGGTGATGGTGCCAGAACACAACTATGGTATTCCAAGTCGCTAACCTAGTAATTTGCTGACTAACACAAATCCCCCCTTGGAGGCCACCAGAAAACACTGGAAAACTCCTGCTTAACTCCTCTGGGGCCCTTTCACCTACGAGTGCCATTTTCTAGAACACTAAAAAGGAATCACAAGGAGCAGGAAAAGAGAGGTGGTTTTCCTAAGACACCCAGGAAAGCTGTAGGGCTCTGAATCAGCCTGTGCTCCCCGGCACCACAGTCAAACATGATGATCATTTTAGAGTACATTCTGGAATGACCCCTTGGATGCTTGGTCTTTTTATAACATGCCAGTCATGCAGAAAACAAAGTGAGGGGACCTTGTGCTCATGCATACCAAGTGTCACCTCCAGTGGTCATATGGCTGCCACCACCTCAACTGTAGTTTAGATAAAGCCAGGGCAATCGCCTATCTACTGTCACAGGTGAAACAGGCTCATTTTGGGGGAAACGAGTTTAATTCACTGCCTGTTAAAGGAGGCACTCTCCTTTTGCCTCCTCCTCTGCCTCTCCAATGGTTATCGCCTTTCTTAACTACCACCTGGAACAAGCCAGAGCCTTTTGAGTCCAGCATGGGGCAACCCCAACCTCTTCCTAGAGGAGATCCCCACTACCCAAACCTGAGCACCCCAGCCACCGGTCTGTTAGCCTGCTGGCTGGCTCAGTAGCACCAAGTGAGACCATCTTCCTTTCAGCCCAACACCCCTCACACCCATTTGGAGAGATTATAAACTATGCACAAAAAGACCTTCAACACTCCATGGCACTGCTCAAGGCCAGGTTGGATACAGGGGCTTGGAGCAAGCTGCTCTAGACAAAGGTTTCCCTGCCCGTGGCAGAGGGTTGGAACTGGCTGAGCTTTAAGGTCCCTTCCAACTCAAATCAGGCTGGGGTTCTAGATTTCACCCGCATTAAAACAACTGAAGTGTTGGGTTTTTTGACAGTAAGATGACTTGGGTACTTACATGCAGTAAAAAGACCTATTAATACTTTTCTTGTCTGAGTGACCTGCAAATGTGTTTCTGCTTTGTGCCTCTGGCAGCAGCATTCGAGTGCCAAGCATTTTCATAAAGCCAAGAGTTTTCCTGACCTTTCCTGCAGCAAGAAGTCACCGACTTCCTCCTGCTGTGTATTTGCACAGGGAATGCTTTTAAGCCAGCAGTAGTCAGAGGAGATTTAGTAGTTGTGTCCAAAACCGTATCTTCAACCAAGAGGTTAGACCTACAGGAGCTCCCTCAGCCAAATGCTTCAGAACCTGGAGATTGAAGTTTTGTAAATTCTGCTTTTATTTTTGCATTCCTTTTCCTTTGGTAGCTAAATTCAAAGCTGTTCTCACCTTTAAATGGAATTGGTCAGCAACTGGTGTGGCAGGACTCTGGTTGTGCCAGACCTGGATGATGAATGCCACAACTACCAGCCCTCTGCCACTGACATCCCTCTATAAAGCTGATCGTGGATAATACTTCTCTCATAGCCTGCAACAGTACAAGTACTGAGATGCCAGCTTCACACAGATCAGCACTCCCTGCTAACCTCCTTCACCTAAGTGGGTTGCTCTCTCCTTTCCAACTCTTCTAGAGCCAAGCTATGGCACATTAATGTGCTGCAGCTTTTGTCATTTCTAAACAGCTATTTGCATGTTTTGTTCATTATTACAGCCTCCAAGTCACACACTGCTCTAGTCACTTCTAATCAGTCCTATGCTAAACATTCAACTGCTTAAAAGCAAAGCCCAGCCCCGTGTGAAGCATTCACTGGTGAATGGGACATAAATCACCGAGTTCTCCACAGCGGCTGGGCAAGGAGAAGTTTCCAAGCTGTAAATGCTCCCCGACCTTCTCACAGGCTCTTGGGCTTTTGATAAACATGAGCAATTAGCACCTTTGCAGACATCATTTTCCTTCCCCACTGATGGAATATTGGATACTTAGAAGGAAACTGGGCCTTAGAGAGAAGTTCCAGGAAGGTCTTCAGGGTTGTGCATGGGATTACTAACAGTGCTTCAAGTCATCCGAGCAGGGATGTGCTAACATGCTCCTCTCACCCACACCTCCCTGCCTCTAGAGTGACAAGCCCATTTCTGTCTGATGGGAAGGAAAACAAACATTACAGTGGATAATCAAACAAATGTGGGCTCTTCAGTTCTTGGATGGCAACTCACTCTTAGCTAATGTCATAAAACATGGGAAGAATGCTCTATAATTAAACCCTTCTCTGGAAATATTTGACTAGGTTTGGGATGAGCTACAGGAACAACACTGAAGTCATCATCAGCAGTAAAGGTTGCATGAGACTGGGACTGAGGGATTTCCATAGAAATACATACCTAGGAGAAGCTGGAGGTAAAGATGCTGCTAAGTTAAGCAGGAAAATGTAGCAAGGGATTATACAGATGCTCCAGCAAAGCTGGATTCCCTTCTTTTTATGCAACCATTTGGGTGAAAGCTACACCTGTAAAGAGGAGACAGGTTTACACCTCTACAGTCACTATCACATGGATTTCATCTCTCCAATGCAGGGCTCAGCTCCTGCTTTCATGCTGTCTTAGCCCAATCTAAGCTTTTCCAAGCCTCAACAGTAGCTAAGCTATTTTCAGTCACAGCCTGGCTTAAGTGATGCTGTGATAGATTTCCAGCACAGAAAACAGCAGCTCTGATGTGTGGTCTGCAGCAGCTATAACAAGAGAAGCCAAAGCTGGAGACCTCCAAGTGACAAGATGGACATTCACAGACTTAATGAAGTCCCTTGGCAACAAGAAACGCTGGCAGGACGAAGCACAAGTCATGAATCCTAATGGGGTATAGAACCAAAGCCCAGTGAAACTCTGAGGCTGTTCAATTCTGGATCCCAGGAAGATCTGAGCAATGCTCCAGAAGCACATTCAGCTGTAGTTGGTATTTCCACACCACCAGCATAGTGCCTGATGAGGGCAGGGTTGGGTCTGCCTGTGGATCTTGGATCTGGACTCCCCTTCTTGCCAGCCTGCCCCTAACTCCCCTCCTCTCCACGTGACTGATAAATGGACATTCCCCATCCTCTGCCTCTACTCACCCTCCTGAACATGGATCCCACCTCACAATAGCCTCAGAGGTCAATATTCAACCTACAAAGCTCTGCTTGTCCAGGGCAAGTCACTTTAGGCCCCTCACACCAGTCTAGGGTACACACACATCCAGCACATGCCAAACCATGCTCTGCTGTATGTGGGAATACATTGCCACATCAAGCCAAGATCTGCAGCAATGGAATGCTGAAATAACCATCGGAAATCTGGGCTTGTGAGGAACATTTTCTAGAGTGTCTAAAGGAGCAACAAACCCCAATGGGAAGTGTCCTGGGTTCAGCAGGTGCAGTCAGTTTTTCTTCTCTTTAGTAGCTGTGTTTTGACTTAACCCAGGAACAAGGCTGATAAGGCCGATGGGTTTGGTTGTTGCTGAGTGATGTTTGCCCTGACCAAGGACTTTGTGAGCCTCATGCTCTGCTGGGAAGGAAGGGGTGGGCTGGGAGGAAGAAGGGACAGAACCCAAACTGACCAAAGAGGTATTCCATACCATAGCACGTCATGCCCAGGAGGCAACTGGGAGTTACCTGGAAGGAGAGGGAACTTCCCGGTCGGGCTCGTTTTCGGCGGGTGGTATCGTACCCTCTTCCCTTGTTTTCCTTGTCGTTATTATTATTGGTGATCGCGATAGTGATTTGTGTTGTACCTTAGTGACTGGATTGTTGTTATCTGAACCTGTGGGAGTCGCATTCCTTCAGCTCTTCTTTCCTCCCACTCCTCCAGGAGCGGGGAGGAAAGAGGGGAGCGCAAGGAAGGGGGGGGGGGGGGGGGGCC
>NDXB01017116.1:173228-185683 GCA_002631895.1 Agapornis roseicollis
AAGGGGGGGGGGGTGAGTGACTGAACGTGCTGCCTGGCTGGGTTTGAACTACGCCAGGAAGTTGGGATGAGTGACTGAAGGTGCATGACAATTCCTGAAAACCATTTCCATTCTACAGTTTCTTCCTATTTCCAAACCCTGTACGCATCGAGCTGAAAATAGAAGAATGAGCCTTACTGGTTTTAAACCTTCAGCTTCACTGGAAAGCAGCAAGTGAAGAGGGAAGGACCAAGCGCAGATGTTAAGAAGTGGGAAGAAGTGCTATCTGTTACTAAAATGGAAGAAATACGTGCACTGAGCTAAGTGTGGAGCTCCATTTTAGGGACAGCTCCTATCCTCTTGAATGAAAAGCAGTTAAGCTAAACTTACTGTGGTATCACGGGTTGAGATGGATGAGCATCAGTTACATTTGCAGAACGTGTTGAAGTTTTGAGGAAGCACACAAGGGAGGATAAGCCTAAAGCTCAAACAAGGACCTCTAGAGGTGGTCTGCAAGGATTCAAAGCCAGTGCAGAGAAGCAGGAACATGGGATGTTAAGGCTCCAATGGACACCAAACCCAGCCAAGATCCCATAACTCCCTTAGATAAAAGTATTGACACATGAAGAGCAGTTTCCCCTTGCAGCAGGCATCAGGGGAGCACCCAAAGGAATTCTTCAGTTGTTTGCACATCTTTGTAGGTTCATGAGAAAGGACAGTATCAAAACTGGGCTAGTGAAATGATTTTCCAACTGGATGGCAAAGCAGACAGAACAAAGCCTGCTTCCTTCTTGCTTTGAAATACAAATCCCATTTTCAAACTAAGTGTCAAATACCCCTGTCAAAAGACCTCATTCTTACAGCAAGGGAGAACCATTCAAGGGCTTGACAAGAGAGAAACACAGTATGTCCTGCCATACTTCCCATTAGATATTCCAAAGGAATATCCACGTTTCTAGGGCTGGATTACCAGAAGGGCACCAGTACACACACAGCACTACAGATCGTTCTGCCTCCCCTCCTCTTCCTCCTGCTCCTTCCCATGCCAGGTATCAAACACCCCTTCTCTCCTGGCTCTGCACACCGGCGTGTGAGAACACTCCCGTGCTGTGGGAAGGGTTCGAGAGGACAATAAAACACAGCAGGTGCAAGCACATGAGAAAGCAAGCAAGCAAAATTCTCTCCTTATGGGAGCAATAGAAATGATTGAGAGTGTGGACTCTGTAATCTGCAGAAACCGGGGCGACACTAGTGAGTCAAATTAAATGCACAGAGTGGAAAAACCCTACCCCAACCATATATCTGTGTCATGTGTCTGTGTGTAATTTACTGCCATGGTTGGAGTCTGCCTGCAATAGGTTTGGGGGAAAGAACACGTGGGGCTCATTTCATTGCAGTGTATGGGGGCGTGCATACATCTGCGACCGCACTGGAGAGTGAAGAACGGGACAGTAAAGTTTCTATGCTCCCCAACGCTCCCCATCACAGTTAAGAGCTGTCCCCACCGTCACTCCAAGCACTGTGGCTGCTTAACAGGAGGGAGTAAGAAAAGGCCTAAGACAGGTCAGGGCAGGAAGAGGCAGAGGCGCAACTCGGCCCCTGCAGCGATGTATTCCTGACCTCTGCTGCCAGCAGAGAGCAACCTGCTGGACCCCAGCCGAATGTTCCCCTCTGAAGCCCTTTCCCCAGCCTCCTCAAGCAGCCCTCTGCTGTCACACAGATCATTTGACAAACCCAGGTTCTGAAAAGACACACACTGTAACACTGGGACTCAGGTGGATGCAGCGCTGGGATGCTGCCGTGTTCCACAACATACACTAACCATGCCTCAGTCGAAGGCAGGGCAAGTGCAACTTCCCTCCTGGCTACAGCACCTTGGTACCACTCAAGGAAAGGAAACTCCCTCCCATGAGACACCCAGAGGACAGGAGTGACCTCAACACCAGCAGCAATGTGTAGTCCTGCCTTGCACAAGAGTCTCAGCCAAAGCCCCCATCCCACATAAGTAATCCCAGAGGCCAGGTCCATGTCAGTACCAGCACACTCCTGAGAGGCATTCTCCTCCAATGCAGTGATTTCTGTGCCACCCATCGGGCTTTACTTCGCTGTCAGTGTTGGATTTCAGCTCTGAGATTCGTGCTGCAGTTGCTGGCTGGGTTCAGCTCCTTGGGATCGGCTCTAGGAAGCCTTCAGGGTGAAACACAAAACTAGGGAGCTTTGGTTCATTATCAGTGATGCTCCGGCATGACTTCTTGGCCTTCATTAATGCCAGGCAAGTTTCAACTATCCCAAAACTAGTTGTTTTTCCTAGTGGATAGATGCAAAGCAAATCTCCTTTTTTTATATACAGACACAAATGCAGATCACAAAACCAAGCTCCAGGGACTCAACCACCTTTCCTTCACTGGCATCAACTTAGATAGCATCAAAGCCATGCAGCTGCAAGTGTATGAGGACAAAGGCTAAGCCACAGGAGTAGATAAGCTGTCCTTAGATAAAGTGACCCTAAAGCACGTACAGCTCCATGCCTCTGTGCTGCAGGTGCCGCATCCCCTCTGCTTCCAGAGGCGTCCTGTACAAAAAAGGGGACCATGCCCCAAACTGGGAGTTTCAAACCCCTCCAGTTTCCAAATCTTTCTTTCCCCTCTCTTGTTGTGCTGAATTGTCAGCATTTTGGAGAGAGACCAGCAGACATGCCTCTCCTTCTCCTTTTCCCCCTGCTAGTAATTACTGGATTCAGTTACCTGCCAGCAGCAATGCATGCAGCAGTGGGAGGAGTGAGTAAATACGCCATGGCTCCTTTCCAGCACCTGAGTATCATCTCATACTCCAGTAATCATACAAGAGCTAACTGGGTATTTAAATAGGCTAGGATCTCTTATTCTGTAGTATAACAGCCTGACAGTTGTCACAGGACATCTATTTGATGCTGCTTGCTTCATTTTAGGGTCTTTTTGCCAGTAAACTGCACTCTGGTGCTGCTGTCATCATTAGCATGATGGAGCAGGGTAGGCTTCTGAGGGGCTTCAGCCTCCACCAAAGAAGAAAAAGCTGTGGCTGCCCCATCCCTGGCAGTGCTGGAGGCCAGGTTGGACACAGGGGCTTGGAGCAAGCTGCTCCAGTGGAAGGAGTCCCTGCCCGTGGCAGGGGTTGGAGCTGGGTGAGCTTTAAGCTCCCTTCTCACCCACACCAGCCTGGGATCCTATGCAAGTCGCAGCAGGGTCAAGAACGGGTCTCTGGAGCTCACCTGCCTGTGCCCCCAGAGCACTGCACCAGGACATGGGGTGGCTGCGCTGAGGGAAGGAGCCTGGAACAGTCAACCTGCCAAAACAGTCCAAGAAACACAAACCTGCTAATATTGGAGGGGGGTCTGAAAAAAGAGGTAATTTCTAGGGCCCTTCTTTATATCTACCTAAGAAAACTATCTGGAGGAAAAATTCAAATGCAGTTTTACCTATAGGTTTTGTAACAGCAAGAAATCACTTTGGAACCAAAGCAATGTTCAATTTCATTTGCTGTCTGTAATATTAAAAGAGTATCAAACTGACTGAAACAAGACTTCATGAACAAGTTTACAAAGCTCAGGAATGTCTTCTAAATAGGTAGTTTTGTTTAGTAACACACAATTTCAAAGTATGTATGTACAGAAACCTAACACAGCACCATTCAAGTAGCTGGCCTGCATTCAGAAACAGTCATTCAGGAAGGGAAAAATACTGTAAAGAATTATTATTCAAAGTATTTACAGGAATTTGGAAAATCTGAATATATAAAACCCCATTTCTCCAGACAGGAGCTTCATCTTTTCAGAGACCAGAGTCACCTCACTCCCATCTTCCTCCCCAGCAGCCCCACTGGTGCCCTGAGCAGCCAGGGGAAAGGTGAGACGTGGCAAGACATCTCCAGGAGCCAGAGCTACGTGTTACTGTCTTGAAACCCATTCACAGGAGCTCGGCAGAGCAATGTGCTATTTAGTATGTCTGGTTTACGTATCTTATATAATGCTTTAAGACACACAGGCTGAATTCCACATTCCCACACTGATAAAACCACCCTAGGTGACAATGATCAGCACACGGAATCAGACACACTTTATCCAATGCAGAAAAGGCTCGAGCATCCAGCCACTCTGCAGCCTCAAAAGCATGTCAGAGGATACCTCTGCAGCCCAAGGCACTCAATTAGGATGTAAGTAATGACCACAGTGTGTCATCTGTGCCGTGAAAGGACAACAGTGGGCGAAGGCCATGACCCTACCCATAATGGAGAGACCGGGACTGTCCTACAAGACGAAGCGTGTACAGACGCAGGGACCGTATCAGCTAAAAGGACTGACACCAGGATGAACGGTGTTTGCTTGGACAAGAGCTCTTTGTTGGGCAGTCCATTGAGGGGTTTTAGTTTCAAGCTTAAAGAGGTGTCTGATTACCCTCTCACTTGGAGATAAGGTACCTGAATGTCTTGTGCAAACACGGAGAGGCCAGAGGGAGAACAAAACTTTGTGGAAAAGGCTCTGGGTTGCACACTGTCAAAAGGAAGAATGTTCTAAGGAAAACCCAAACAATTCCCTCTGACTTTTGTTAGCACTGATGGAAAGTGGCAACGTATAAAAATGAGCTTTACGGCTTGCCAGACCGTGGCTGGGAGTGGAACAGATGGCCAATTCATCTCCACCGCACTTGGCACTTCGAACAAAAGAAACAATATGTGTTTTGCTACCCTAATTTTTCCCCCAGGTATCCCAGCAGGTGACTGGGATGTCTGATGACAAGAATGACTTGACTTGTGCTCCCCAAGAGCATGAGTTGCTTGTTTCTGTGGCCTTGCCATTGTTTTGCCCAATTACCCACTCCCCTGCAGCGCTCCGGCGAGGTTTCTCCTGATCCAGGAGACAAGAGCAAACTTGGATGACACACGCACTTACAGGGGACTCACGTTGTCATGTGCGGATTCATTTCAGTAGCCTTATGCCTGGACTGAAAACATCTATTTTGTTGTACTGCAGTTGCATGCACATCACGGGAAGCTTTACAGAACAGAACTGCCTCGAAGAATTCCAAGGCTCAACCAAGGGATCCAGCAAGCACTTGACTACCCCAGGATGTTTTCCCATTTTGTATTTAACTCCCAGGCACAACCTTGATTTCAGGATGTGTATTTCCTACAGAAGGGATAAGCTGCTCTGTTCTCCCACGGACAGAGTTGGAGGCTCCACCAGGACGGTTTTCACACCAGAATGAAAGCAAGGGAAGGGGAAAGATCCTTCCCACACTGGTGCAGCATGCATAGGGCACACATGTGTGTGTGCAAAGGAGACAGGCATGATGGAACGAGCATAAAATGGACAGCATACACCTTTCCTCAGCTCCACAGTACAGCTGAACCATGGTGCAGTCTGGCACATACCAACATCCTTAAACTTTGCAGGTCTTGTGAAAACAAAGGGAGCTGAGGATAACCAATGCCTCTAATATTCTCCTGTATGGCCACTCGGTACCAGCATGACCTGCAGGCTTGAAAACTATCCTTTGAGTATTCCCCTACCATTGCTTCTCTCTGTAGCAGCAGATGAAATTATGAACCACATCTAAAAGGCAGTAGAGGAGGTTCCTTGCCCATTCCAGAGCACAGGATGGTGCGTGTATGGACCTCGGCAAGGTAAAACGGTTTGGAAAACACATGCTACAGCTCGACAAGTAGTCCATGTTCTTAACTAGAATTAGTCTTGCCACATGAATGATACTCTCCCCACATGTTAATGAAGCAGCCAGATCATTCGGGTGAATTCAAAATCATTGATTAAGATTAAAAATCACACACTGGAAAACACCTAGAGAAAATTTATTAATAGCAAATCAAGCTTCAATGATACTTAAACCAGTATCTGTTGGTATCAGTGATGCATTAGAAGAACCTCTAATGGGTTAAACACGTCTCACCCATAGGCTATTATATTAGGAAATACAACGTTCTACTCCCCACAGAGCAAAGTTGTTTGGTCTTAGTAGTAAATATTGACTAAAAACCACTGATGAGATGAGTGTTCCCATCCTGCTGGCTCAAGCACAGCAGTGCTGGTTCCCTTCAGAGAGCAATCCACACACTGAATCTATGTACAGGGGAATCAATCATTAGACATATGGTTAGGATATTATCTTTGCCAACTAAAAGAGGCTAGGCTTGTGGTGAGAAACCAAAATCCAAGGCAAGTTAGTTAGAAGAGCTTATCTCATAGAAGCACAGCAGAACAGGTCAGAGCCAAGCCTCACAGAAAAGCATTGCACTATTCATATATATTTATAAAGAGAATCATCATCTTACTATTTCATTTCATCTCACTATTTGATTTGGAGGCTAACTGAAGGGAAATGGAATAGTCTTGCAATTCAAAATACAATCTTAAGTCTGTGCAAGTGTAGGCAAACAATATCCAGCCTGATTTTAAAGATCCTTAATGAGGCTGTAGAGCAGGGATGGCCAGGTTGGACAGGGCTCAAACCAGTCTGGGGTTCTGTAACTTCCTTGAAACTGGTGGCAGGGAGGCAGTGAGGCACAGAATCATAGAATCACAGGCTGGTTGGGCTGGAAGGGACCTTAAAGCTCACCCAGTTCCAACCCCGTTACAGGCAGGGACACCTTCCACCAGACCAGGCTGCTCCAAGCCCCATCCAACCTGGCCTTGTAAGAGAATTTAAACCTGTAACCTGTCTCACTTATGTCTTGCAACAGTGGAACAAGGCCTGAATATCTTTATAATACTTAAGTTGGACAGGTTTCAACAAAGCTCAGCTCAGCCTTCCTCTGCTTCAGTGGGATCTGTGCGCATGAAGTCAGGACAATGGAGCCCATCGCATATGTATCTGAGGAGGCTGCCAAGTAGTTTTGGGACTCTCACCCCTTCCTCGTGTTCCTGAGTGGAAGATGAGCTGCTTGGAAACTCCACCTTTTGTTTCTGTAAAGGCTGCAACCTGCTGCTGATCCACGCAGGCTTGGGCAGCAATAATGTAAAGAGCTCAGAGGGTTAAATGGCACTTCAAAGATGAAACCAAGGTCAGTCACTGTCACTACAGCTCCCACCCCACCAAGTCACTTTGTATCCTTACTTCACTAAGGCACAGCCTTTGCCACCTTTCCTACACCTTGGCTTCTGAGACGAGGCAAATTCATTCTGAACACTTAGAACTACTGAGCGACAAAAGCTGCTCCAGGTCTTCAACAGGCCGGGAGCAACCTGGGAGGTCACTGTTAGGGCCTCACATGTCCTCCCTATTTTGCATAGTGTGGGGAACAGCAGTTAGATATATCCAGACTAGATGTTTCCAGCCTAAGATTTCCCTGTGCTACCCCAATGCGGTCTGCAGGATAAAAGCCCAGCAGGCTTTTGAGAAAGGAAGGAAGAAGGACTGAAAATAGTTAACAACTAAGCTACATAACTAAGAGTCATATTCTTGGTTCTGAAAAGTTTTCTCACCTTATTTCTGAAGCCTGTCACATGTGATGGACCAAAACCAAACTTCAGAAGAGAGCGCAAGTGGATTCTGACAGAAATTGATGCTCTGAAGCGTAAGCCTATGGGTGCAGCCACCAGATGTGTAGCAAAAGAAACAGCCCAGCTATAACATACAGAAGAACAAATGCAGCAATGGTTGGTGCTTCCCCAGGGCTGCAAGTCTGTGCAATAGCTGGGGCTTTGTTTGGGGTGTGATGCTGTAGGACATCACTCCAGACAGTCCCTGTGGGCCCCCTTTGAATTCTGCTATAGGTTGTAGGGGAATGAAACCTGGCCAGCTCTCTGAGCTGCTTTCAGTCCTGGTCCTCCACATCAAAAGAATTAGCTGATGCCAGAGTAGACACCAAGCAATGCTCTGGTGGATGGGACAAAGGCTGGCAGAGCAGAGCTCCTGCTCTGGCCACACAGCCTGTCCATCAGTGAGACCCGAAGGCTGGGTCTGAGCAGGGCTCCCCTCATTCAACACTGTCTCTCAGGAAGCTGCCAGTCCAAGTCTCAAAGGCCATAAAAGCTGTTTGTTGTGCTTTGTTAGAAAGATTGCTCTGTCATCAACCAGGAGTTGTTGCTGTAGGTGCTACATGGGGCAATGAATACAATGAAATCAGTGTCACACAGTGCCACAGGCAATCCCTGCTGGCATTTCTCCCCAGCTCATTAGATCTAGCACATATTATTTCCCTGATGAAAACACAACTCATCACATATATACCTGTCTGCTGTTTTCACTTGGTGAGAACCAGACAAGGCCCAGAGACATCATTCCAAACTCCACACTTCTCATCCAGATGCAAATGTTCATTCCAGGTTTGGTTCCCTCCTCACTTCCATTAGAGAGAGTAAGGACTGTGCTAAAAGACCCAAGATAGCTTCAAACTCCTCATGAGCACAAGGAGCACCAGTCCTTGACACAAGAGTGTTAGAACCGCTTTGGGAAACATCACAAGAACTACAGGAGCCACCCAGCCCTCTGTCTGCAGGCTGATGGAATGCTGCTCATCCTGACAGGAATTTGGCAACTTGGGACCCCTCTCGTACCCTGCTCAGAGTGAGGACATGGATAAATTGCAGTTGGTGTGCTCCCGGTTTAGCTGCTTCGAGTCAGTTCTCACTGGACAAAGGACTGGGTCTGCCTCCTGCCCTCACAAGTGCTGGTTTTGCTC
Organism: Agapornis roseicollis; assembly: GCA_002631895.1. Lineage (NCBI taxonomy): Eukaryota > Metazoa > Chordata > Aves > Psittaciformes > Psittacidae > Agapornis > Agapornis roseicollis. The sequence goes on from NDXB01017116.1 coordinate 181,878, forward strand.
ACTGCTCTGCAGCTCACCCTTGCACAACCCAATGGACACAAGAGCCAAAGTATTTCTGGCCCTCATGTACGATGTGGATGGTCCTGGTGTTAGCCCTGCCACTACTCAAGCAAAACAGAGACTCCTACAAGCCAGGCAGCTCATCCTCCTGCTTTTTTCTCCCATGCCTTCTGGGGACATCTGCTCACCCTTCTGGAGTTCAGGAGTTGTCAGGTCAGGCGTTTTTTGTCACTACAAATAACTGAGTTGCGTTCACAGGGAAATAAGTGATTTATAGACTTTGGTGGCTGTTTTCCAATCAAATGCAAAAACATTCAACTAAAATTCCACCAAAACTGGAAAATGCTTTTTTGAAAAATTATGGTTAAAATATGATAAGCATTTTCTACTGAAACCTATTAATAACAGTCCTTTGGAGAGTACCTGAGTAACGCTCAATGGTCTTTCAATCTCATATTCCCACAGTAACTTGCAGTTAGAGAATCCCAGCCTGGTTTGGGTTGGAAGGGACCTTAAAGCTCACCCAGTCCCAACTCCTGCCACGGGCAGGGACCCCTTCCACTGGAGCAGCTTGCTCCAAGCCCCTCTGTCCAACCTGGCCTTGAACACTGCCAGGGATGGGGCAGCCACAGCTTCTCTGGGCAACCGCTGTGCCCGCCACTGCCTGAACGTGCTCATTACTGGTCTCATGCTTCATTAAAGGAACCTGCAATGGGATGGAAGTGACATGTACAATCCTCTGTAAAATACGTCCCAGCTGGAGCATGACATCATGGCCATAGATCAGCACGTGAAGGACCTGGAGCCCTCATCTAGGTTCTCATTACAGCAGACCAGTGAAAGGAAACAAGTTCTGCCATAGGAGGTATCTGCCAAGAACTTCTTCGTGTTCTGAGACTGTCAAGTCTCTCTAGGACCTTTCTGTTAAAAGAAACCAAACTCTCTTCAAGGCTCCTTAAATGCTTTATGCCCATCAGTTTGCCACATCTCAGGAGCAGCTCCTCAGGAGCTAATAGCTGATATACTCATTTTACAGGGAGGTAAACCAAGACACAGTGTGGCCACTTGTGTGTGTGACACCTGAAGCTATCACCAACTTATGTACACTTAAAGGCAGTTACCAATCATTTTTAAACAAGAATGCTGGGTGGGGTGAGGGGGGAGGGTGTGTTGTGTGTGTTCTTTTCCTATTTATCCAACATATAAGCAGTGTAAGCAATCAGATGAAGGAACTCCCATAATCAAGTATTGAAGTCAGCAAATACATAGGGAAAAGTGAATTAGAAATGCTACTTTGCTGCAGACCCAGAACAGAAAAAAAAGCTATTTGACTAATTGCAGCTGAGCTACATGGCTTGGAAGTTCTCAAAGTCACACACCAAAGTAAATGAAATACACTCAAAAAAGAGCGCTTAAAACCCAGATTTTAGACCACGGAGATTTCCTGAGCTAAAGTGGGATTAGAAAATACTGGAATGTGTTTGGAAGTAATGAAAAAAGTGACAATATTTTGTCATTACTTTGGAATCTCGATATGGAAGAATATTAGAAAGGGGATCTAGGCCTGCAGAACCCTCTGCCCACACTGAACCTCCCCTGCTACACAGATGACCCCAAGCTCTCCTGCAATTTGCCCTCTCTCTCTTCTGCACCTTCTCCAGTGTGATTTCTCACCCCCAGGCAGGGGCTTGGATGCGCACATGCCATGGGCAGATGTAGAACCCCCTCACATGCACTGGGGCACACTGACTGCATTCTGAGATGCTCCACTGCAGTTCCTCTGGATGTGACAGTAAAATAGTGTTTGCTCTGCAGCAAGGTTGTTAGCAGCCTCACCTCTGTGACCTGACCTAAAGGCTGAGGTGGTGTGAGATCAGATGCCAGGTCCTTGATACCTGCAGCTGCTGGAGCAATGTAAAAGCTTTGCCCACTGCTGAGTTTCCAGCTCTGTGCTTGCTCGCTCACATCCCATTCCACTCCAGGGACTGTGTTTCTCAACCTTCCAGTAACACTAAAAAGTGAGATCCAGCTTTTTTGCAAGGTCCTCACCTGCCGATGCACCCCAGTGGAATGGCAGTTTGAATGGGGTTTAGGAGCCCAGGCTCTTCATTAAGCAAATCTGTTGTTTAAGTTAAACTATTACAAGGTTTTGTAGGACACAAAGAAAAGCTTGGATGTACATAACGGAAGTTATATAAAATAAAACTGAAATGTTGCAAGCCCAAATAGGAACGTCTCTGTATAGGAAAACCAGGGTGCATGAACCTGTCCTGCCTCAAGGACTGAGTTAAAGGCCCTTTACAACCTCCTTCCCTCACTGCAGCACCCGCAGCCTCATGCTGCATTCCAGTCAGTCAGCAGAAAGTCCCTCACTGGCCTCCCAGCCGTGGTCCTCCACGTGCTGTGGTGGTTACAAGCTCCGTGCACTCCGCAGGCACTGACAGATGGCAGTACATGATGTAGAGGCGCAATCAGATCAGACTATGGAGAGCACAAATCTATACAGCATAATGAGTGTTCTACTGCATATATCAGAGCTTTGAAACATTTTCTATTTCAATATATAGTCTGAAAACTCTCAGCGTATATCATATCATCAGAACAACAGACTTCCATTGTTCAAGTGGCATAAATCTATCATAGTCTCCTAACAGCACATGACTTCCACTACCTACAGGCTTATATATTGTGGTGCTGGTAGCGAAGGTTTTGTACATGGAAATCGACTTACACCCTAAGAACAAATTTGGTATTGTTCTGTACCTTACAGTCACACGTTCCCACGATGCCCAATGAACTCTCACACAGACTGCTGGTGAGGTGCAGCACGCTGGGTAATCAGATGTGTTTTGCCTGGGGGGTCTGCTCGAGCCATCAGCAGCTCACAGCAGCCCCATCTGCTCCTGCAGCACGACCCGACTGCCCCAACTCAACATGAACTGGGGTGCTCCTGGAGGTCCTGTGGTACACGAGACCTGCCCCCACAGAGCCTGAAGCTCACCAACACCCAGATGGATTCTCTGGTGTTCTCTCTTAACTCTGCCCATGAGAGCAGGACACTGCCTTGGAGGAATCAAGGATCATTTACAACTCATGGTCTGCTTGTAGCAGCAAACTATATCCTGTCTGGCAGGGTGAGCAGCAAACACAGGTAGACATTTAGTGCCTTGCTGCAAGTGGAAGATATCTGCTCATTAGAAAATGCCCATGTTTCATCTTTGCAAGCCGGAGCTCCACAGCTGGCTGGAACAGGGGACAAGAAGTGCTTAGGGTTAGGCCCTCCAAGAGAAGTGTCCCATTCCTCGGTATGGTCCCAGCTTGGCAGCCAAATGCTCTACCCACTGTGTGCTCTTATTATGGGGGCTCTTGGGGCTGAAGATCTCTCTGTTTTCCATCAAACAGAAGACAAGATGAGCAACCCTGCTCTGCAAAAAGGGCATGCTTCTGCATCAGAACAGGCTGGCTGGAAGTAACTTCCTTATCAATGCTAGACAGATGTGCTTCTGTCCTATAACAAGACAGAATCCCAGACTGGTTTGTGTTGGAAGGGACCTTAAATCTCATTCAGTTCCAACCCCTGCATGAACCAGCATGTTCACCCTCATCCTCCTTCCCTGTCATACTTTGTTTCCATTCCCATGTCTCCCCCCATATCTTCTCATGATGATCGCATCATGACTATTCTTACTTCCTCCAGATGAAAACAGGCTTAATTTCCTCAGGGCTCTTGTGGCAGCTCTCAAAGGCATGCAAGGGAGAGATGCTAAACCTGCTGGTAATACTGAAACACCCCCCCCCCCCCCCCC
>NDXB01017116.1:185709-207618 GCA_002631895.1 Agapornis roseicollis
AAAGCCGGTCACTGATACCCCCCCCCCCCCCCCGTGTGAGAGCACACCGCTGCAGAGTGCAGAGGCCTCCTCCCCAGCTCATTGCTGCTGGTCAGCCTGCAGGTCAGGTACCCATCTCCTTGCCTGGAGTGCCCCCAAGAGCAGGTCTGCCACATCACATGCAGAGGTGTCCAGAGGTCAGTTTAAGGGCAGGATGCTCTTGCATTCCCCCTGAGGATGTAACAGATGGAGTGCTATGGAGATGCTCTCTAGGGCACTCCTGAAGCAAGACACTGCACACAATGGACAAATTTGGCCTCAAAGGCATGCCCACGGACAGGGTGAATGCAGCCAGAGTCATAAAAGGGAGAGAAAATACTCTGTCAAAATATTACCTTCCAAATCTACTTGGAGAGGGGATTGAAGCCTTTCTGCACTTACCACTGAACCATGTCTTGTATCCGAGTGACCATATGTAAAGAGTTGCCCATACTGCAGAGTGTAACTCTAAAGGACGGTAGGAAATTACTCACTTACTAGTTTGCTGTCGGAGAACTGCATCATAAAATACTGGCTGTGGTCTCACAACATACCACACAGGCAGGAGAATTCCTATCAGCACACAGAGGCTATAGAATTACAGTTTCTCATCAAACCCCAGACGCAGAGCAGAGATTACAGGCACTCTACGGGCAGCACGCTTGGCTGAAACCAGCCTGCAATGTTCAGGAGGAGACGGGCTCACAACATAACACGTCTGTGCTCTGCTGTCAATTTGCTATACTTTATGAAATCTGAAAACAACAGGTCATGAACTGCAGCTGAAGCAGGAGCCAGGGTACAGTCAGCATCTCCCTGGCCCACGAGCAGGCTGGGATACGGAGCAAGCTGCAAATATATGCAACTACAGAAGGAGGATTGCATGTGCTGGGCGACCAGCAGCAGGGAATACAGTAGCATGAAGTCAGTGGCTTCCACATCTTGTCATACTTAGCACCAGGATTGCTATTGGAAGCTGAAACTCAGTTAGCGTGGCCCAATTATTATTTAGGCCCAAAGAGACTTGTGTGCATTATAGGTCTCACCCTGGAAACTCTACTGAAGACCCGGTTTATAATGATGCCGGTTTAGGAGATTGGGCTCTTCCATGCAGGACGGAACAGCACAATCCCAGGCAGTAGCTGGTACTAATTAATTAAAGCTAATTAACTACAAATTAATTACAGCTGTCTAAGATTTCGCTGTGCTTTTGGTTTTTAAACCAGGAGACTCCAAAATATTGAAACTAAACTGGCCAGGACAAAATCCTTTACCCTGAGAAACCTTTCTACAGTTAAATCACTTTGTTCTCTTCCACCTGTTTCAAGTACAAAAGCTTGTGACCATTATTTTTTGCTTGATATTATCAGTAAGTACCTTGCACAAGTTTGCAATTACCAATGAAGTATTTTATCCCACATGAATAGTGTGTGCTTAATGAACAACTCTTAGATCCAGATTTCACTGAGTGTCCTCACTGAAAAACTTTAACATTTGAATGGGAAAGGAAACAAATTCCTCATCTAGAACAAACACAAGAGGTTTCCACATAGGAGACAAGAAGAGAGAGCCACCGACCAAGGAGATTCCTGGGTCTACATGAATGAGACAAGAAAAGTCAGAGGAAGAAGCACTCCAACTGTGTACCACAAGTAACCCAGAAACACATCTCGTTCATTCCCTGCACTGAAACCCCTCAAGCTTAACACACCAAACCTGCACTGCCACAGAAACTCTGCTGTAGAACTTTCCACGTGTGACAGTTTATTTGGCCTGGCAGTTGTCACCCCTGCTGCCATCTAAAGCACCCTTTCAAGATGCTAATCCACATCACGACCAGGTCAGTTCTGTGGGATATGGGACTTTGATGTATGGAACAAGGACATTAATACAATTTGAGCCCACAAAAGGGCAGGGAGATTAAATTCACTGTATTTGAATGTACATCAAGATCCTTAGGAAAAGGTACTAGAGATAAGAGGGGCAAAACCACTATTACCCAGCAACTGTCATACGATAAGGTCACTATATTGTTGGTTAATGAAAGACAGACTTAACATATTTTCTGCTGGATATGGAACAGGCAGGACCTCAGTGTAGTTCATTAGAATAATGAAAACGTGAAAATCAAGGAGTAAGAGGTGAAGACCTGACCAAGCAATGTTTTTTAACTAGTTCTGTGCATTGAACAGCTCCAGACACTGACATACCCACTGCTGGGCCACCCTTCACCGGCTTAGTCACCCTTCCTTGAATTAGTAATAGCCACAAATACGCTCAAAGGTTTAATGGAGTTGAGTATCTCATTAAATTAAACATACAATAGGTGTCACTGCGCCTGCATTTTCCACTCCTCTAGGTCCATGAAGCACTGATTAGACTACTCCTTCAGAAAGCACCCAGGAAAGGCAGGAAAAGGCCTTTAACAGAGGTTCTGCTCCACATGTCCAGAACAGACCCTAACTGATGCTCTTTAGTTGAATGGAGAGTGAAACTTTGTAAAAATTCAGATCTTTAATGCTAAAAGGAAATAACACTTAGTCATGACTCACTAGAGACAAAAAGTACCTCATTTGGTGCCTTTAAGCTCCCATGTATTTTCTATCTTGCTAATGACTGTTTTCTACTGCTGTTACCTCCAGCTGTGTGCAGCTGCTCTGCACACTCCTACCTGGGTAGCATCATGTTAGGGTTTCCCACAAACACTGTCACTCGTTATTCCCTTCTGCTATGGCTTTAACAACTCTTACACACTCTCAGACCACCCCTTTCATTTTGAGTGGTTCCTCAGTATAACTGGAGAAAGCGTAAATTGCAAATAGTTGAATATTTCTGTCTTCACATTTCGATCTTCCTTATTTCTGCTGATCTCTGGTTCCGTGCATCCCCCGACCTCCCTGCTTTTGCTCTGGCCTGGCAACTAGAGACATACATATTTGCTTTCAAAATGTTGAAATCAAAGGTTCTTTTCCAGCACGTTTTCCCCCTGGACCAAAGTGGATATCAAAGAGCAGTGTCTGTATGCACACTACAAACCAAACAGAAAAGACCTTCAGCATTTTTTACTATGAATAGATGATATTACTGACGGCAAGACTGTCTGCAAGACTGTTGTGTTCGTACTCCACAGCACCTTGATACCCAAAATGTCCATGCCCCCAAGACTAAAAGTCTTTCTCTAGAGATGCAAGGCAGTATGGAGGTGTTTCAGTGAGACAGAAGAAACAGAGGTGGAAGTACCTGACCCAACAATTCCACATTCACAAAATACTCCCTGAATCCACTAATTCCTCACCTGACCTGACAGAGTCACTGTTTTTAAAGAGGAAGAGGCATTCAGAATAACTCACCTCTTAAACAACATGGGCTAGCAGCAGCCAAACCAACCCTGCTGTAGCAAACCTAACCAAGCTGTCTGACCTGGTCTGTGTCTTTAGCCCTGATTTAAACAAGTCAAGAGATGGAGCTTCTATTATGAGAAAGGGGAAAATGCCCCGTTCAGCCTGCCTAGATCCCTTGGTGAGCAGATCCCTCACATTGCCACAAAATCTTCGACTGGAAGCACACTTTCCAGACAGCACCATGATCTGCATCACAGTACAAACTAACTGGGATCTACTTCCAGCTTTCCTTCACGCTGGAAGTACAATACTCACCACCACAGCCACTGTGCTGGGGTCCTTCACTGGTGCTTGATGAGCCCCTGTCCAGGCTCCCCATCATGTGCAGAAAGAGCACATACAGAACACCATCAGGGTAAGTAATGAGATGCAAATATATTCTTTCAGAGGTTGATCCAAAGCCCAGTGAAGTCAATTATTATTAATGTAATTAGTACTGTATAAGCAGTTCAAGACATAATTCAAGTCAGGTCTCCATCAAACCAGGCTGTGGATATATGCAGGGCAGAATTAAAGGGTTTACAATCTAAATGGCTGTGACACACAAAAAGACAGAAAGGAGATGGAGATGGTATAAAAAGAGCAGATAATCTGCTGCAGGAACCCAATCTTAATCCTGTGCTTTGTCTGTCAGACCATGCAGCCTTCAGCAGGAATCTTCAAGAGATGTTACATCAACAATGTGTTTGTTAAACAATATTTTGAACCTTTATTTGTAAGGAATTTTCTCTCTCCTTACATTTTCATTAATTTTACTTTGCCTTTAGCAAACACAAGCACGCTTCTCATTTCTAAAGCAGTGGCTATGTATTCAGGGTCATTCAAGCCAAGTCAGTGGAATGACCCTGGAGTTACAAGCCTGAATGAAGAGCTGAACAAAACCCACCATGAGCCTTGCTTTATTCTCTATCAGTAATTAAAAATGCCTGAGTCACACTGTGCACGTCCCACACTCCTACGCTGCCTCCTCCAAGGTAAGTGGTTTGCTCGGGTGTCAGGGCCAGATGCCAACCCACCATCCATCCCATTGCTGCATGCTGGCACCAGCCCAAACTCTTTCTATTCTTTTCCTCCCCCAGTCCAGAAGGGAGTTTACATTTGCAGAAGGAGGGATTGAGGGAAAGCATTAAGGGAAGGCGGCTGCGCTTGATGCTTTGCTTTGCACAACACCCTCTCCCCAAGCTCCCAGCAGCCGTGGCTGGTGCAGTGAGAGCACCCTCTGCTGCTCTCCTCTCTCCTGCCAACGAGCCCTTGGCATCTTCGAGCCCTCCCCAAATGCAAGTGATAGATGGGGAACTCCTGGTACCCAGGCACTTCCGCCCAGGCTTGCATCCACTCAGCACACTGTGGTCCAGCATGCGGTCCAGCTTCCTGGCTTGCAAGGGAGTGCAGGATAGGAGCCATGCACACGTCTAGCCCCAGGTCTGCAAACCTGGGGGCTCCGAAGCCAATGGATTTAAACAAGAAAAGCAGGAAATGCTCCTTGTTCTGTAACTCCAGTGCCTGGGTGTAAGTGTGGATACACACTGCATCACAGCCCTCCGCAATGGCACAGGCTTTATAACTGCCCTTGCTATTAGACCATATGAATGCAATTATAATATTCCAACAGAAATCAGTCGAGTATGTGGTAAACCAAGGGAACATACAAGGGAACGTGTGTAAGAATCTCCTTATCGTGTGCATACAAGGGCACCGGGATTCCTTCCAGAATCCAGGCACTCCCCACACCTCCCCAGTAATCCCAGAGGAGGACAGCAAAGGGGCTGAAGCTCCATTGCTGGGGATGGAAGACCACAGGTCACCCCAAAACACTGAGTGAGCCCACCCCACTGAGGCAGACAAGGAAAAGCAGTGGTGGGAAGATCTTTTGTAGCTGGAAAAGGCAAGTCAAGATGTAAATCCTAGTTAAAATATCTTTATTAGCAGCATTTTAATCACTTGCGAAATCTGGACCGGGATCAAACCAAACATAAGGCAGCAGCTGCTGTAAACAGCCGTTGTTGAAATGGAAAAATGATTAGTGCTGAGGGAAGGATGTCAGGCGTAATGAGCCTGACGTGAATGCTGCTGAGCTGAGCACCAGGCACGGCTGGGCACCTTGGCATTGCAGGTCCTGCCCTACCACCCCCTCCTGGGTGCACCCATGACTCACAGCCCCATGATCTGTCCCGATGACCACCCCTGGCCATAGTTACAGCATTCAGGTGCTGTCCAGCCTCTGCTTGAAGCAGTGAACAATGGCAGCAACACAGGAGCCTCCCTCCTTCCATCACACACTGGACTGTAACGCTCAAAGTCATTTAAACTACTGTACAATTAGAGAAGAGCCATTATCCACCCAACTTGAACTGGTTCCCAGATGTGTATTAGATGTACTTGGGCTCTGGCTGTATTACACCATCTTCCCTCCTCCCAAAGACACCCCACCTCAAGGAGTTACCTGACTTTTTCTGTGTCTACTAAGGTCTACACGATCAGTTTTATTTGAATTGACCCAAACAAAAGGACTCTATTTTCAATAACCAAAGTGTAAAAGGCCGCTACCACACTGACAGCAAAGCCAATTCTCGCACTGGAAGATGTTTCATACACGTATTTCAATTAATGAAACTAAGTTAAAAATGGGAAAACTGCTTCAAAACCGTGCATAGCACTCTGAGCAGCAGAGGCTGAACCATCTCTGCAGCAGATGGCCAATCAGATGGCAAGTTCATAAATGGTTTAGTGTCATAAACCCATCTAATTAAAAACGTAATTGAAAATGAGATATATTAAAAGTCATGTGCAAATGCTTTGGCCTCTTCCCACCTGTAGCTACAACTATGGCAGTGCCAACAGCTTCACTGGCCCCCTGCTTCACTGGCCCCAGGCAGCCAGGTACAGCATCAACCCACACATCACCTCCAGGCAGCTGAACCCAGCTCCTGCCTTCACGTTCCTGAAATGATCAGAAACGTTCTTGCCTTGGTTCACTGGCTCCTAGCTCAAGCCAAAAAGGTTTACATGGCTTTGGCTGGGCTCAGGTGAGCACCACAGGCTGCTGCTGTGAGGGCTTCCATGTCCTCCCAACAGGCTGACCTTCACCAGTAACTGATACTGTCATTTTCACTCTCTCGTCAGATGTAACTGCTGATCCCGTATGTCTCAGCAACATCCCTCCTTCACCAGCATCATGTCCTTATCTTCCATATAGCACTGATGCACTTTAGAAGCTCCCTTAAAAACAACTGCTAGATCTCTCCCAGTCAATCAATCAAGATTCCCAAGCATCATTCCTACCACTGCAATGCATATGGGCTGTCCAGGCCACAGCATCCAATAGCAGCAAGAGCCAGCCAGTTCCTCTGCCTTGGTCACACATGTTCCCTCCTATTTCTGGACTCACTTCTCCATAACATTCAACCTGGGCAGGCAGTCCCTAAGATGGGTAATGAGGAATGAACAAGCTACCTTCAGCTGCCCCAGACTACCACAAAGAAACATCTTCTCTGTCAACTTCTCCAGTAGTTTCCCCTTTCATAATCTTTAATACTAATACTACTATTTGATATTACTATTAATATATCTTTAATACCATTTCAAATGATTCTGAGCAGTCTCCCCACTCCTACACGATGAATGACTGAAGGCAGATTGTCAGGTCCAGTGCCAAACCCTGTGAGGTTCTGAACACAGGTGATTTTTACTGACATTAGTGGGCCAGGTGGATCAATCAGGCAGTATGTGAACAACCCCACTTAGATAGCTCAAACCAGCTGACAATTGGTCTTACAAGAGCAAGAATGTTTCTTACCAGGTTCTCACACCAGAATAGCCCACACAAGCAATCATGGCACAGAAGGTCAGCAAGATGATGCTGACTGGTATTAGCTCAAACTACAGCACCAGGGAAGGTCCAGAAACCACAACAGTCCCACCAAGTCACACAAAGGTCCATGCAGGCTGCTGCTGGGATTCAGATGTGCTAATGGAGAGTGCAAGAGCAGGGTGAGCACAGAACTCTAACTGCTCTCACACAGGTCTCACCAGGGCCTGCTGAGTTCAGGGACCATGTAAGAACCAGGATTACCAACCGCATCTACATCACACTTGAGCTTCCGGGCAGCATCTCTCACCCAAACACCACGAAACTTCTTACTGTTATTAGCTAAGGGTGAAATTCTACCATCAGGATCCAACTCACAATACACATTGTAGGGTGTCCTGAGAAACAGGTACAAAACTTATTCTAAGCCTGAGCTATTGGTTCCCCAGGACATCTTTTTGCCCCTCGTAAGCTACAACTCTCATTGCAACACCCTGATCCCTCTCATACCCAAATAGCCTCTCTCCCATTTCTCAGTGCCAAGATGCCACAGGAAAGTCCAACTTTGAAAGCAGCTCAAGTTAGTTTAAGTATAAACGCATACACAGGTCATCACCATTCATTTGTGTCATGGGGAACACGAGCCTTAAGTCAACAGCACGTCAAATGTTGAGTCTCAAAGCACTACTGTAGGCTGGAGTTGCTTTATACTACTCAGCTCTTGGGCCTGACTGACTTGGGAGGGGAAGAAAAAGCATTGTTTAGTATTTTTCATTTCCATAAGGGGGAGCTTGTGCACAGAGGATTACTGCTGGCGACTCCGGCCCCAGAGACCTCCCACTATTACAGCTCCTTGAGACCTACTCCTGCGTTAATTCCAACCAGGTCCCAGGTCTGCGCTCTCAGCCGGCGCTCGAGAGCTGTGAGCTTGTCAGAGGGAGGAGGGAAAACATTTCTGCACTAACCAGAAGCATTTGACCCGTGCTCAAGTGCGAGTTCTGTTTATAGAATTATATTAGTGGAAGGTTAACATTTTTATTTAGCGAATGTATAATTCATACCACCAACAATGCCAATTACTCCCTGTGGTTTGGAGATTGACTCTACCTAGTAAATATTAACCTTGTGGGATGGAAACTAATTGTGAGGGTTACGTGTCAAGGTCCGCGTCAGGGTTCTGCGGTAACAGGTTATCGACTGTTCATAGTTGGGCTTGAAATTCAAGCTCTTGCTGTAATGAGTCTTTAGGAAACACCACCCAGGTCTGAAGGGGAAGCAACGGTTCCTCCCTGTGATGGCAGCAGCTGAGTTAAAATTCAAACACTTCCCGCTGCAGAGGTGACAAAAATGTCACATGTGAATTACCAAGTGTTACTGGTGAGTTTGCATATGCAAATGAAGTAATAAGCCACAAATACACTGAATTTCCTATGCAATAGATAGAAAATTCTGTCAAATAAGAAGTTAGGAATGAAAACACGGGCCATGATAGTGCAAGTTTAAGCATGAAGACCAATGTTTTCCAAGGGAACTTGAAGTAGAGCCCTAAAATTATACCTCAAAGCGTAATTTGCAGTGTTCGATTTCCACAGAGTCATAAAATGACTTGGGTTCAAAGGGACCTTAAAGCTCATCCAGTTCCAACCCCCTGTCACAGGCAGGGACCCCTTCCACTGGAGCAGCTTGCTCCAAGCCCATGTCCAACCTGGCCTTGAGCACTGCCAGGGATGGGGTATGATTTGACAGGTTTAGTTTTGCTGTTCAGTTTTGACTATTACTGAGCACAGACCCAGAGGTGCTACACACCTGAATATGCAACTGTGTGCGGAGGAAGCCTCCTGCAACTGCAAGGGAAGGACTTCCATGGAAACGCATGGCTGCTTGGGCTGACAGTGGTTGGGGAAAACTGATTCCATCATAATCCCATGAAAAGATTCCAAGAACAAAATTCCCAGAAATCCCAAACAGCCTGCTTTACAGAAGCTCAACAAGTCATAAAATTAGGTCACTTACTCATGTGCTTCCAAACCAAGTCAGGTGCATCATTTGCCAGGTCTACCAAAGGCTTTCCATGAGATCCAGAAGAAATTAAGCAAATTTGGGTTCCATCTCCCTCATCCCCCAAACCTCAATAATGCCCTTTGCTTCTTCCAGTGCCTCCTCTGTCTCTCATAAACAATCTAGGACAGTAACACTCTCTTGCTACTGGCAATTTAGGAAGCAGTTCAACAGGAACCAGTATCAGATGAGGCCACTGCACGAATAACAATGCTGAAGTTCATATAAAGTCAGCTCTAGTGACACAGTTGGAGGCATTAGGTGGTAAGAGTCAAGAACACCTTACATGCATTATTAAAATAACCATGGAGAAGGGTGAATTTCATCTCCTGAAATCTTTAGTTGAGTCTTACTCAAATATATGCTCTCTTTTCATGAGATTTATAGGCTTAATACAGGAACCAAAGAGAATCAATAAAACTTTTATGTAAGCTTTTTAAATGATTCTTTCAAATGAGTCAACATTGTTGTTTTAAAAAGGCCATTCACAGCATCACAGCTGCATCACTTGGCTTTCCATTTCTCTGCATCTTGGGTGAGTAAAGGAGTCACAATGAAATAAAGTCCCCTGTTGAAGTAAGCGAAACACATCTCCATCTACAACGAGAGCAGACAGACACTGAGGAGAGTGTCTCCTCAGGATCAGATCAGTCATGTTTCCCCAAGCACAAGCCATGGGGAGATCAGTCCAAAGAAAACTACTTAGCAGATTGCAGCAGTCAAAAAGAAAGTACATTTACTTGTTAATGTCTCATGGTCTCAGATGTCTACGGTACAAAGGAAAGTATTTGAACAGCTTAAAAGTTTTATGGGTAGAATAACATTCAATAAAAAGAAAATACATTTTTGAAGGACTAGTTTGAAAACCGCAGGCAGGCGGGAATTCCGGGAAAGCCCCCGTTCCTCCTAGGGTGGGGAGCAGGGAGAGGGCTCCCTGTTCTGCCCTGTGCCCCAGGGAAATAGGGCAGGGATGCTTGAGGGGTTTTTCTTGCCCTACAATAGCGTGTCTCTTTGATCAGGCAGGTGGGCTCAGTCTCCGAGATGGAGCTTTCTGCTTGAGAAGCCCCAGCTCCCAAGGCTGGGTGCTATCTTTCCAATCTCTCCAGAAATCTGCCAGGTTCCATGTGTCACTGAAACCCCACGTAAACCTCAGCCTGCTCAGAAAGAAAGTCATGAACTTCTGGAGCAATGCCAACTCTGGACAAATGGTTCTGGGCTAAGCTTCACATACACCCACCCTGTGATTTATAGATTGGTATCAAAACCAGAGCAGGAGATTTACTGTTTCTCATGATGTAAAGAGCTGAAACCAGGTGAGATTCCGTGTTTTTTAATGAGTTTGACCGAGAATTTTAAAATGCCTTTGATTCCCAAATTCAAAGTGAAAGTCAGAGAAATGAGCCCACATGAACCAGACCCAAGAATATAGCTCCACAAAGCCCTGTGAAGTGAAAGCACAGCTTTGTAACAGCTTTTGTTGACATCCTCCCTCCCAGCAGGCTTCTAAAACAGTCAGTAACTTCTGACTGCCCAAATGCAAAATGTCCTCACAGCACAATTCCCAAAGGGGCTTAAAAGAAATGAGCTAAAAATCTACTTACAGGACACACGTGCCTTAAGAAAATGCATCACCTGGCACAATGGACTTACAGGGTTTCCAGAAGTTATCTCTCTCTGTTGCATCAGCTGATGCCTAAACTAAAGGGTTACTAAGGTGGAGAGAAGACAGAAATGCAAGAACTAATGGAATGAGGAGACCTGTACAATACTTACTAGCATTTCCCTCACTGGTATCTGGCCATGCTTATCACAGACTCATGGAATTGTTTGGGCTGGAAGGGACCTTAAAGCTCATCCAGCTCCAACCCTGTGCCACAACCACACCTTCCACTGGAGCAGCTTGCGCCAAGCCCCTGTGTCCAACCTGGCCTTCAACACTGCCAGGGATGGGGCAGCCACAGCTTCTCTGGGCACCCTGGGCCAGCGCCTCAGCACCCTCCCAGGGAAGAGCTTCTGCCTCAGAGCTCAGCTCAGCCTCCCCTGTTCTGGCAGGTTCAAGCCATTCCCCTTGGCCTGTCCCTACACAAGCTTGTAGAAGATCCCTCTTCAATCCTTCATAATGCTGAGCCAGCAGCCAGATAAATGGCTGCCAAATAAATTGGCCTTGTAATTTTTAAAACATCAATTATCACCATTATGTTACTGATAGCAGCAGTGTGTCTGGAATTGCACCAGCAGGAAGATGCTCTCTGACAACACAGTTTCTTCCCATACGGAAATCAGCCACTTACTCCACAGCACCTTTACACTGATGTGAAGTACACATTAGGCAGCTCACGCTGCTGTAATGGTAATAATAGCCTCAAAGCTGGGAAGAACTGGGAAGGAGTCAGACACTAAATAAAGCCTTTTCCTTGTTTTATATTAACAGCAAATCATAGAATCAAGCAGGTTAGAAAAGACCTTTAAGGCCATTAAATCCAACCATCACCCCAGGCACCACTAACCCGGGTCACTAAGGGCAAACTGACCTCCCCTCATGGCTGCCCCTCATGATCTCCACTCACAGCCACCCCCCAAATCTGCCCTTTCAAAGTAGCCCACACTATATAGCTGCTTCCCGTATGCATTCTTGGTCACACCTCAAGATTACTCCTTGTGGCCACCCATCATGCCCCATGGTCACTGCTCACACCCCAGAGCTGCTCCTGCTCTCACCTCATGATCTCCCCTCACAGCCCTCCCAGCTTTCCCCTCAGGATCTCTCCTTCACCCCTCATGGCTGCCCCTCTCTCTCCCTCCCACTGACCAACCAATGTCCTTCCATGTTCAAATACTATCCTCACAGCACCGGTGTCCAAGCCTGCCTGCTGAGATCAGTGCACACGGTACTGGTTTAGAGGGCTGGGGTTTATGTGACGCCACTCATCCCAAAGGATCCAGGAGCACCTTAGTGGGTGCCTGATTTGAAGCTGGGCCAGCTTTCAGACAGAATCATTAGCACACAGCACCAGACATCAGCCCTTCATGCTGGGTTAACACAGTCCATGTCCATGATCTATCCATTCTGCAGCTCCTACTGCAGCATCTCAGCATTATTTTAGGCATTCATCATTAATGCAGAAAAATGTTTTGCTCCCCATCCTCTTTGAAAACCAAAAGGTACCAGGACTGACTTTGGGTCCAAGTATAGTCACAAGATAGGGATAACTTAACTTTTACTTATTGTTTTGTGCTTAAGTCTTAAAACTTACACACTGCCTTCATCATTTTTTGCTCTCAGTATTATATTTTATAGCACTTAAAGGCTAAACCTTACAGATGTGTCTGCGAAGAAACTGGCATCCAAGATGTTAAACGCCTGCGCAGCGCGGCAGAGAGCAGCTCATATTCACAGGAGGTTTCCACTAACTTGTTTGGACAAACTGAGTAAATGTCAGTGGGAATTCTGACCCTGTGCATTACATTAATCTTCGTAACTACTTGTCCAGATGTTTACATGTTCCTAGGATGGAGATGGATTTTTTTCAAGTTAACTTCTGCAGCCCACTGCTATTTGGAACAAGAACCAGGCTTCTGGCATCCGCAGCTACTTCTGCTCGTCAGCTCTGAACAGGACAGGAACAGCTCATCTGCTGCTATGCCCTCTTCACCCTCAAGGAGGAGGATGAGGAGGGTACCCCAGGCCATGACAAGAACAGAAAACAAACAGCTTACAGGGTTGAGAGCAATGCCTGCACTGCTCCACGCTACCCTCTGCGGCTACACAGACTCTGCTGTATCTCTGCCCAGATCCCCACAACACAATGAGACAAATGGAGGAAGAGAGAATTATTTCCCACACCACAGAGCCAAAGGCATATCCAGCTTCCTTACTGCAGCGGTCATGAATTAGCAGCAAGGATGTCCATGCCTCATTTGTACAGCGCTCAGGGGGAGGAAGGGAAGGACTGTTAGGGATGCTCCTGTGAGTTCAGTGACAACCTAATTCAAAGAGGCTACACCAGCCACACAACCCAGGATTTCTAATGGATAGGATGCCAAAGATAAAGTGATAGCAAAGTCTGTGCAGCAAAATAAAGGTAAGACACTGTGCAATGCCATACGTGAGTATGGCTCAAAGTATGGTTGCGAAACCACAGGCATTTAACATTTACAAGCAAACCAACCTTCCAACTAACAGAGGAGATTAGATTCGACATTAGAAAGAATCTAAACAGTATCACCCTCATCACCTGCCACACCCCCACCCCACAACATCTGTGACTGAATAACAGACATTCCCATCTATTACAGTGCCTCCTAAAGTATGTGTAAAGCCATGTGTGTTTGTGATTTGTGGGGAATAACTGATTTTCAGAGGAGCGCTGTGTGCTTCTGCTTTCATTTGCCCAGCCTAACTGTGCACATGAGCTGAAGAGCAAGCACTGGTACATTCCACACCTCCCACGACCAACTCAGCGAAGCACACGGACACTGGGGACAGTTTTGATTTCATCACAACAATACATTGAGCTTCTTTTAGTCGCTGATTTTTTCATCTCAGAGTCCCCCTGCCAGCAAGTTCCTATGATGAATAGAAGGTGCTGACATCAACTCACATGCTAGATTGTCTGGAACGAATCGCCTCGCATTTCAACACGTGTCCTTCACAGGGATGCCACAGGCTCATTTGCTATTTCAGAGATAATATTACTTGGTAGCACAGTCATCAGTTTACCAAACAGAAAATGCTGTGCTCCTCCTCACCTCCTGCAGATTATAGAATCAGAGAACAGGCAGTGGTTTCCAGGCAGACTTTGGTAGCTTGTTTTGCCAACTGTTTTGAACAGCCTTTTTAAGAGATTTAAAATGTGCTCCGATCATGCCTGTCAAATGCCCAGCATTTATCAGATGAGTTTCAGCCATTTCTACTTCACAAATACACCTTCTTGTCTTCTTGTGATTCCTGAGACCACCAATTTGTGAGTGTTGATTGGTTAAAGGGCGATTTCCCAGAAATGGGCTCCAAATGGGATTAAGTCACTAGATGATCCCATGCCTCTGATGATACGGGACTTCCTTATAGACTGCTCAGATCAGCTCTTGACATGGTTTCAAACTGCACAACTTCCAAGAGAGTTGTGTTACCTTAACCAGCTGCTTCTCCCTCTGCTCGACTTTGATGCTCCCCAAATCCTCCTCCTCCCCACCACCACCTCTGGTCCAAAAGGAGAAGAGGTAGAGCCTCCTCTTGAGAGATGGAACACAGAAGGAGCTGGGAGAAAACAAAGTTCTAGGTACTGTGCTGTTATACAGAGCAGGTGATCCTCTGAAATACAGTATCCTTCATTACACCAACTCAGTTTTTAATATACAAATTAGTTATTAATTGTAATTACTAGATTCTTGGAAATTACTGGTGTGTTAAAGCTGTTGCTTTGTTTCTTATTCCTGGTGCAGAGAAAGCATCTATTTTCAAAACATATTTGCCATGAGAACACCTGATGCATGGAACGCAGTAGTGCAGTGTGGGATTTGCATGTAAAGGCTGTTTTGTTTTGATGGCTGTATTATAACAGGTAAACATTGTAAGAGCTGTTACTCTGATCTGGTCTGCTTCCATCCAATGGGAAATCTGTACATGCTGATAAACACGATGGACTTGCAGATTCACTCACAGACCAAGAAAAGAAACAAGAAACAAGAATTCTGTTTGGGAAGCCAGGCTGAGAGAGCTGTGCTTGTTCAGCCTGGACAAGAGAAGGCTCCTGAAGGGGAAACCCTAGAGCAGCTTCAGAGCCTGAAGGGCTGAAAAAAACCCTAGAGAGAGGCTTTGGACAAGGGCCTGTAGGGACAGGCCAAGGGGAATGGCTTGAATCTGCCAGAACAGGGGAGACTGAGCTGAGCTCTGAGGCAGAAGCTCTTCCCTGGGAGGGTGCTGAGGCGCTGGCACAGGGTGCCCAGAGAAGCTGTGGCTGCCCCATCATGGGAGTTGGAACTGGATGACCATTAAGGTGCCTTCCAATCCAAACTGTTCTATGATTCTATGAGTAACTTCAGGAACAGGGGTTTTTGGTCAGTATTTCCCTTCTGCTTTCTTTTATGGACGAGCAACTCGAGGGCATGATCCATCTCCCTGGACAGACATCCCCATGATGAGGCGAGTATCACAAGTACTCTTGCAGCAATGGGAGCACAGCCTTGGGGTCCAGCTGTGCACCACAGACAGTTCAGGACACACACAGTGGTGCTGCAGCGACAAGCACACCGAGCTGTTTATTTTTTGGATGGTGATCTGCTGGTTACCGCTTGTATGTTGATCAGGACATTAGGTGAATTGGTATTTAAGACATGAACAAGATGAGAAGAGACTGTGAATCCCTAAAAGGTATCAGAGTCACTGAGGCAGGAAGGGTTTTGTACAAACTAGTCATAAAATAAAATCACTTAAAAGGAACACAAATGATCACTGTATTTGAGTTCCTTTTGCCAACCTAACCAAAGAATGGCAGCTATACCCATTTACCAGCCTGGTGTTTTCCATGTAGTCATGAATCTACCTCTGTCCTCTCTTCTGTAGGATATTTCTGCTCATGCCCTTGTGCCAGTATCAGGACTGAAGGGAACCTCTACGGAGTCATTTCAAGGTGGCAATGGAGGGGGTAGAAGTAAGAACTGCCTTTCTGATGGGTCAATTTTCCACAGGATGAATGTGACAAAACCATCCAGCTCAGGTTCTGACCAGGGAATCCATCCACAGTTGGGGCACATCTGCCCTCCTCCAGAGCTAGTCAGACATGTGAAGAGAGAACTACAATAAAGGTAGATAAGGAAGTACTTAAGACTCCTCAATGAGAGAAATGGAAATGACCTGACCTGACAGAATCAATAGAGACTCATTAAGGGACTGAACATTAATGGATTATGAAAAGAGCTGCATACACAGCCACTGACCTTTCCTGGCACCTTGCATAAGTAATGACCAACCTAACTTCCCTTCATTAGCAAAGCCACCATGTGCAAGGTAAGCTACACAGGCAGGCTCAGCGTTATCCCTCAGTTTCTGTTTGCTGGAGAAGAACGCATAACTGGAGCATTCCAGAGAACACTGGTGCTCCAGCTTTTCTCCAGACACCTATCTGCAAATCATTTACTCTTTAGCCCCTTGTGCGCTTCTCAACAAACAAGTTCATTCCACGTTCCCCAGACTGCACATCTGGGTTTGGTACTGTGTTCACCACTGTTCTTCATATAAGCCCAAGAACCCTATGAAAACCTTTCCCGTCCAGTTTTTCAATCACTGCAGACCTAGCCCTCTGCTCTCAATAAAAGGGCTGTGAACTCCTCCCACAACAGCAGTGAGGGAAGAACTGTGACCAGGTAATATTTTACATAGACATAATGGGACACAGAAGACACACTGCAAGGTACATACTTTAAAGGTTTCTCTTCCTGTGCCGCACCAGGATAAGGACTCATTCTTCCTTCCATCTAGTGTCCATGGAAGATGCACATTGTCACTGGAGGATGTGCACTGGCATGAAGAGATGACAGGCCCGTTATATAGCAGAGCTCAGGTGCTCATACCATCTTGCTCCCCATCCTCCCTGACCTCGCTCCTGCAGAATCCTGGAGTAATCCTAAAAGGCTTCAGGGCATCATTCTTGACAGTTTCTCATCCTTGCTTTCTGACCTTCAGGAGCAGGAATCATTTCTCTCCCATGCACCTCACTTACTGAGCTTCTTGATGACATGGTTTAGTGGAGGTGCAGGGCATGGGTTGGACTCGATGATCTTAGAGGTCCCTTCCAACCTGGTGATTCTGTGATTTGGCCACACCACCCTGGTCCTACTCAGTGCCTGAAAGAAGGCTGGTTTCCAGTGTACCACTCACCATGGGGCTCCAATACTTATCAATTATACTTCCCAAGCACCTGCAATCACCTACAGACAGTATGCAATAAAACATGACAAGGGTTGGATCACCACCCCTGGTAAGGCGAGCACACAATAACCACTTCCAATACTACTTTTGCAACTCAACATGGGAGAGGCACAAGCTACACATCCCTTACCAACAGAGAGGATCCGAGTATTATTTTTGCCAAGACCATATCTCTGCATACATTCAAAGGTTGAAACGGATCCTGGAAGTACTTAGCACTGAATGATATCATCCGTAACGCTGCATGAGAGGCTTTAAAGGCAGATTCGTGCAAAAACCAATAAATCATCTGCCGCAGTGGCCAGCAGCCAAAGTGACGTTACTCAAATACCATCTCCACAGGGGCTCCTGCAGCTGAACTGGGCATTCCCCTGAGGAGTGTGTTTGGGAAGAGACACTGCTGCAGTGATACTCTCATCACAGCAGGCTCCCCGCCAGTGCCTGGCACCAGGCCCAGGACAGCACATCCCCTGGGACAGCAGGGCATGGCTGGAGATTGGCCACAGGCTCCACAGGGGAGGCAGAGAGAGCGCAGAACTGGAACTACCTTTCTTGAAGAGCTCAACAAGGGCATGAGGTAGAAACTGAACTATGCCTCCATTGGAAAGCTGGTGGGTTAGTTGTGCTAAAGCTTCTGGTGTGTCCCTCCAAGTACAATGGGCAGAAGTTAACTACCAAGGGGTGTGCCTCCAGTAGATCCTGCCAAGCAGCTGGAGTAAGATGCTCTGTGACTTCATGCCAAGAGAAGGTCTGTGTGCCTATAACATGACAGTGCCTCTCAGTGGAACCCTCACACCACAACTGTTTATTTCCATGCACCCCAAAATTAACATTTTGGTTTGCATTACACTGTCATAGAATGGTTTGGGTTGGAAGGGACCTTAAAGCTCATTCAGCTCCAACCCCTGCCAGGGGCAGGAGCACCTTCCACTGGAGCAGCTTGCTCCAAGCCCCATCCAACCTGGCCTGGAACACTGCCAGGGATGGGGCAGCCACAGCTTCTCTGGGCAATGAGCATTTTGCCATTAAACACACCATAGCAAATAAAACTTCTCATGCCTCTGACTGGGCAGAACAGATGGATACTGTTGCCTGGCTTAGCAGTAAACCCCTCTTCTTTTCCAAGAGCAGTCATTCTCAGAAGTCCACCATTCCTGTGGTAGCAGCAGCAATCCTTCATTATTGCATTATCTTGGTTTTTACCTCTTCACCACTTTTTCCTGATTCTCTGCCTCTCATTCTGCTGCCCTCCCAAAGAAGCCAGTCACAGGGTGCATTTGTTTTCCAGCATGGTATACATGATGCCCATAGAAACTTCTGCGCGCAGTATGATCCTCCCCAAGCAGAAATGTTAATCCTATAGATCCTCTAGCATCTTTTAGGGATTTTCCCACTTCTTCTATGGCCTAAGCTGCTTTCCCTGTTCAGTTATAAACTTTCATTGCCAGAACACCACTTAACCAAACCCTCCCCAGTCATCCGCAGGGCCCCGTGTTTTCCACATTTCCTGGGGACTGACTTAGCTATGTGTAGGTCAGGTGTGTTCCCCAAGGGTTCATTCCACAAAGCTCTTCTTGTGCTGAAGTAAGGCTTCAGTGCACCAACACTTATGCACGAATTGATGTGCCTGACGTCAGACCTGGGTGAAGAAGCTTCATGTGCCCAGGTATGGCTGAGGTAGTTTGCCTTGGGGGACCTGCTGGGCTGAGCATCCTTATGGGAACTGGCTGTTAGCTTGGAAACCTTCGAGGTCAAAAGCCCCCTGATGCTACTTACAGAACAACCTAGTTCAATATTACTCACCTATGTATTTCCCATTTAGTCAACAGCTACAAGCACAAAGACACCCTGGTCCCACTGAAAACAGTCCTGACTATTAAAAACCCAAACTTGGATGCTCAAATCACTCCTGCTAGAGATCTTCCCATAACAGAAAACCCCATTTTCTTTGCTCCTGTGGTTTATCCTGTGTGTTAGCTTTCCCTGAAGCTCAGTCTTGGTGCTAGAGAACCAAAACCCTAAACCTTCTGGATGGCCCATTTCAGATTCTCCTGCAGAAAGCTGTGCAAGGGCATCACCCACTGGTTGCAAAGACCTCAGCTCCGTCTTGGTACCTCAGCTCATCAACTCCTCAACAGCACGGAGAGAGCCACCTTCTCACTAGCTGTCCACTTCAACACCTGGAGTAGGGACCGGTCTTCAGTTTCCTCCCACGACAGAGTTTCCAACCCAGCGGGGGCCCCTAGATGCTACTATTGGACTAACGTATCAAAAGCTGGTGAAGAACCCTTTTCAGTACTAAACACACCGCCAAAAAAGAGCACCTACTATTTTTCTCACCAAAACCAGGGTCATTAAAGAGTCCAGCACGAAGAACACTGTGATGAAAGGGCAACTGAGAATGCCTTTAAGACCACATCTCTCCATCTATTTTCTACATCATGCTTCTCTGCTTTCAGTAGTGGCAGCGCTCAGATACAGGTCTAGCAATAATCTACCCCAGCAGCATTGGGAAATGACACTGTGAGGACACAAAGACATTCTGGCAGTTATCAGATACAAAATGATCTTATCCCCAGGAGGGGATAACCAATCAACCACCCAAACTGACAGCAAAGCACAGCTCTGATGACTGAATCTCTGCTCTCTGTTTGCAGGGTGGTGTGAGCAGCAAGCACACAGCTGTGCGTGCACCACATCTTACCAGCCTCCTCCTGGGACCCCAAAATGTCTCATTCCCACCTCCATAGGGGCCATGTAAGGTCATTGCTGAATCATCAATGGATTTGCCAAGCACGCAGGGGTAAGGTTGGGAATCTTCTGTACTAAGCCAACCTGCACAGGACATTCCAGGTACTAGTGAGTTTGGAAGGGGCTCAGCAAAGGAACGATGCTCTTCAGATAGGCTTCTGAATGCAAAGTAACTGGAGGAGTTCCTTGCAGAGGAGATACACGGGTATAAGGATTTCAATAGACTACATGCCACAATACTGTTTTAAAAGAGCACTACACTATGTGTGCAAAGCAGGGAAAGGCTACACTGGCATGGAGAATTCATAACCCTCCAAGAAAACACAGGATTTCTTGGACAGTTATAGATTCCTAGAATCTATTTTGTAGAATCCTTGGTCTGTGTTGGAAGGGACCTCAAAGCTCACCCAGCTCCAACCCCTGCCACAACCACACCTTCCACTGGAGCAGCTTGCTCCAAGCCCCTCTGTCCAGCCTGGCCTTCAACACTGCCAGAGATGGGGCAGCCACAGCTTCTCTGGGCACCCTGTGCCAGTGCCTCAGCACCCTCCCAGGGAAGAGCTTCTGCCTCAGAGCTCAGCTCAGTCTCCCCTCTGGTAGCTGGGGTTTCCTGTCATATGGGCTGGTCTCACTACAGTATCAACGTGAATCAGGCTTCTAGAAAGCAGAGCTGTACAAAGTCTCATTGCTGAAGATGTGCAAATTCATCACCAGTGAAACCTGCAAGATGCAGCTATTCCAGCACGTAGGAAAAAAGGTCTCAGGAATATGAAATGAAGGACACAGAGGACCAGAATCCTCCCCACTGCCCAGACTGCTCAGGGAAGGCTCTGATGTGAGGACGGTTACAGGTACCACCAACCATGTTGGTCCTTACGCCATGGGGCAAGCAGCCGTATCCTCACAGTCGAGTTCAGCCCCAGCAGCATCACTGCACACACTGCACAGATCCCCTCAGTGTGAGGTGGTGGGAAGGTGCAGAGACTACATCTGCTTTCCTCAGGTTTTATCCTGCTTCTCCGTCAAGCACTGGAAGAAGATGCATCAGCAAAATCACCGCTACACGACTCTTTACAGACAAGCCTGTGTGCACCCCTCACATGCACTCCTGATGTCTCCAACAGGATGGATAAATACTGTTAAACTTCCTTGTGCCCCAACCATGCCTGTTCTGCAAAGATGTTTGGGTTTGTTGTGACAAGTGGACACTCTCTGTCCATCTGCCTCACAGACCTATGGGCTTCACTGCCTGGCTTACCTCACACCAGGAGTTTGCAAGAGCTCTTCCAGCACCCTTCCCACAGAGCTTTCAAGCATCTCCATCCATCTCTTCCCAAAAATACCACCTACTTAACGCAAGATGGCACCGCTGACCATCTGAGGGGCTGAATGCAAGGCCAGGTACACTGGCAGGTTGGAAACTGGTTATGCCACTCATTTGGTAACTCATGAACAAACTTACCCTGGTGTTTCTCCTCCCCACTCCTCGCTCCACTCTCATACAGACACAGTCTGTTTACAATGTTTTGCCTTCCAGCAGAGACTTGGTCAGAACAAGCTCAAATCTTCCCCAAACCTAATCAGGGCTGGCAGTTCCCTGCTTAACACAAGTCAAAGAAGTCAAGATAGCTTAAAAAGCATTACACAGCATAGTAACACATCACTGCACCTTTGTAAGTCCAAGCAGCTTACAAGCTTAGGCTCAGCAAGAGGCCAGACCTAACGCTCCACAAAGCTGAGAACCACCAATGTCAACTTCAACTCAAACCTCTGCTAGGACTGTGAGCAAGCTGCCAGCTTGGGTGGGTTGTTCAGCACCCACCAGCCCACTGGCAACTCGTCCTTTCCCATCCATCAGGCACAACTCCAATGGGACCGTGTTTCAGTCACTGCCAATCTGGACCTGATTACTGGGGGGGGGGGGGGGGGAAAAAAAAACAGGGTTG